>JTLS01000232.1:0-24721 GCA_000826855.1 Basidioascus undulatus | reverse complement strand
CACGCGGGGGTCGAACCCGCAGCCTTGAGATTAAGAGTCTCACGCTCTACCGATTGAGCTAGCGAGGCCTGGTGTACATTAATAAATCAATTTAACTAATCAACCATCTGGCATGGGACATCTACCGGGCATGCAAGATCTTCTATGCCATGCCCAGAATCTGAAGGGGGATGTTCTTGTGGATGGGCGGGGGGAGGAGGACCTTGTTGAACTGGGCTGGGAGGAGGAAGACCCAGACGGAGGCTGAGCTGGAAGACTCCGCACCAAGGATGGAGCTGGAGTGCCCTCTTGTACGAGCTCCTCGCCGCCCTCGGCGTCATCTCCGCGCCAACGTGTAACATCTGCCTGGAGCGGCTGGGAGGCGCCGAGGGCGAGGTGTGGAGTACGCCGTGTGGGCACTTGTACTGCCACGGGTGCCTCGACATGATGCTGTTTCGGGATCGTGCGCTTTTTGTCGGAAGGTCGTTAGGACTGGAACATCGCATCAGGTGTTCTTGTAGCATTCATCACTCGTCACATGAACTAGCTGCTTGCTCCAGATACTTCGTCTTGTAATCGGAAGCGCCCCGCACGGTATAGGTATGGGAAAACAAGGCACCCGTTATGTGCAGGACGCACAGCGCTTCATCTCGTTCAGTCGTTCAGGCCCAGCCCTACGGCAATATGGTTGTGTGCAGAGCTAAAATGTCCGAATATGACACAACATGGGCATAATACAAGATGGTACCGTCGGGAGCGGTAAAGAGCACCCCAATAATCTGCTACCGAGGACCGCCAAGTCTCCTCGAGGCTGACGGCCTGCGTTCGTCTTCCACCTTGACCCTGACCGTCTTCCGACCGTGGTGGTCATCCTCATCCGGGTGTCCACGCTTCTTGCCTTTCCCATCTATTTGTCAAAGGATCAGTTCGTAAGGATATTCCGCAACATTGTACGAATACGCACTGCTCGTCGCACCCGCCGCCGCGTCCGTGATCTTCTTCAGCCCCGCGTCGAGCCTCTTCAGCAGCGCTTCGTCCTTCAGGAACGTAGTATGTATATCGGTAGAGACCCTCTGGAACACAGGGAAGCTGTATCCTTCCTGAATTGAGCAAAGAAGACCTTGGGCACTTCTTAGTGGACGTCAAACGCACCGCTCGATCTCCCGCATGAGCTCCGCCTGCACGGCGTCCCGCCCCCAAGTGCCGAGCTTCTCGTCCTGCTCGAACTTATCCGAGAGGATCTCGTTGATTCGATTTTGGAAGCGTGCGTGCGAGTCGGACGCTTGGAACGATGCGAGCAGGTCCTTCCGGAGGGCGTCGAACGCGCCGGAGCGCTTGAACCTGCTCGTGAAAGGGTGTTTGATGAGCTGCGGATATTGATCGACAAGAAAGTCAGGTTGTACTCGTCAGCAAGATATTGCGCTAAAGCACACATGATGATCGAAAACAAGGAGAGGAACCTGGTGATCACTCCCAAGGCCTAGTGATTACGTAAGGAATGTCCTCGTCTTTGCCGCTTGACTTGAACTTGGGAAGCAGCTTGATCGTTTACCGTCGCGTCCTTCGTGCTCGCCGTTGCAGGCGTTCATTCTCGACTCTTGTTCTTTCCTCTTTACGACATTACGCCACTCACCGAGCATTAGGCTCCTCCTCAAGCGCTCGCTATCAAGCGCAGCCTCGTCGCCGTCGCCACCGCCGAGCGCGAAGCTGCGGTCGACCCCCCTCGTCTTCCTTCTCCGCCACTCCCAACCCCCTCGATCGCTCGGCCTAGCCCATCATGGTCAAAGAAATCGTCGTTCAGGATGCGCCGAAGCGCATGTGCGTCCCTAGTGCTCTGGTGCCCTTCTGGGCGGCCCTGGTCGCTGACTGCGCTCCCGTTCGACAGCAAGCACATCCAGTTTTCCGTCCTCTCGGCGCAGGAGCTCGTCCAGATATCGGAGATCGAGGTGACCCACAACGGGCTCTACTCGGCGACTCCGGACCGCGCGCCGCAAAAACATGGTGTTCTTGACCGAAGACTCGTGCGTTCTTGAGATTCCCCTGGTCGCCACGGAGGTTGTACGGCGGCTGAGGCGGGGTTGCGGGCGGTATTCAGGGAACGTCCGACAAGCAGTCCTTGTGCGAGACGTGCGGGCACAAGATGGCGGACTGTGTCGGCCACTACGGCTACATCAAGCTCGCGCTCCCCGTCTTCCACATTGGCTACTTCCGCGAGGTCATTGCTATTCTGCAAGACATCTGCAAGGTGCGTCCTTCACACAAGCTCGCCACTGCATCCCTCATGCTTACCTTATTGTGTGGTTGCCAGAACTGCGCTCGCGTTCTGCTGTCCGAGGAAGACCGGCGCAAGTTCCTGAAGCGCTTCCGGCGGCCGAACCTCGAGAACCTGCAGCGCGCGTCCGCGTGCAAGGCGGTCAACACGCTCTGCCGCAAGTGCCTCTACTGCCCATACTGCGGCGCGACGAACGGCACGGTTAAGAAGGTCGGCGCGCTCAAGATCGTGCACGAGAAGTTCCGCGCGAAGAAGACCGCGGACGAGCTCGAGGGCTTCCGGCGCACGTTCGACAACGCCGTGCGCATGAGCAAGGAGATCGGCCCGCACCTGAACAAGGCCCAGGACGACCTCAACCCGCTCCGGGTGCTTGATCTATTTAGGCGGATCTCGGCGGAGGTGAGTTGTTTCTTACATGTGCAGGCGGAAGCGCGTCGGCTCAACACTTGAAATACAGGACTGCGAGCTGCTCGGCCTCAACCCGCAGCACGGCCGACCGGAGCAGTACATCTGGCAGTACATGCACGTCCCCCCGGTCTGCATCCGGCCATCCGTCGCGCAGGACGGCGCTACGTATGTCGTTTCACCCTGCTTTGCTACGACGAGGGCGCTGACGGGAAGGCTGTCCACAGAAACGAGGACGACATCACGGTCAAGCTCGGCGAGATCGTGCAGTCCAGCCAGATTATCAAGGCGGGCCTGGCCTCGGGCAAGTCGACCACCTCGCAGCTCATGGTATGCGTATTCCACTCCATCGCGATTCTGAATTCTGCTCACGCGACAGAATCATTTTCCAGGAACAATGGGAGGTTCTGCAGCTCGCGGTCGCGATGTATATCAACTCGGACATGCCGGGTGTGCAGATGGACCGAGTGCGTTGCTCCTTCCCGCAAGATCACTTGCAGTCCTGCTGATGCCTCCCCACCCGGCAATGCAGGCTGCCAAACCGATGCGCGGGTTCGTCCAGCGACTAAAGGGCAAGCAGGGCCGCTTCCGTGGCAACCTGTCCGGCAAGCGTGTCGACTTCTCCGGCCGCACGGTCATCGGTCCCGACCCGAACCTGCAAGTGAACGAGGTGCGCTCTCCCATCCATACTCCACAATACGAGCAACGGTCTTCTGACATCCAGCCGCAGGTCGCCGTGCCCGTCCGCGTCGCGCGCATCCTCACGTACCCCGAGCGCGTCTTCCAGCACAACATCGAGCAGCTCCGGGAGGCGGTGCGCAACGGGCCCGACGCGCACCCGGGCGCCAATTACGTCCAGAGCGGCGGGCCGGACGGCTTCAAGCGCTTCTTGAAGTTCGGAAACCGCGACGAGATCGCGGCGCGGATTCGCGTCGGTGACATTGTCGAGCGGCATATCCGGGATGGCGAGTGAGTGACTATCGGTGTGGGCTTTCACCGAGAGGAAGGGAGACGCTGACGGCTTGGGAAACAGCATCGTCCTCTTCAACCGGCAGCCGAGTTTGCACAAGCTCTCTATCATGAGCCACCGCGTGCGTCGGCCTGCAGTGATTTCTCAGTGATGTCCTGCTGATTGGTTTCTCTTGTGAAGGCCAAGATCCGCCCGTGGCGAACGTTCCGTCTGAACGAGTGCGCGTGCAACCCCTACAACGCCGACTTCGACGGTGACGAGATGAACATGCGTACGTCTGCCCGTTCGCCCCTTTCCCGACGCGCTTTTAACCTTCCTTTCCGGTTGCAGACGTCCCGCAGACCGAGGAGGCGCGGACGGAGGCGCTCGAGCTCATGAACGTCAAGCACAACATGGTCACGCCGCGCAACGGCGAGCCGATCGTCGCCGCCATCCAGGACTTCATAACGGCCGCGTTCCTCCTCTCGAAGAAGGACAACTTCTATGACCGACAGCAGTTCACGCAGATCTGCTCGTACCTCGCGGACGCGAACCTGCAGATCGACATCCCGCCGCCGGTCGTCCGCAAGCCCGTCAACCTTTGGACGGGCAAGCAGATCTTCAACGTCCTCATGCGCCCGAACAAGCAGAGCAAGGTCTTTGTCAACCTCGAGGCGAAGAACAAGACGAGCCACCCGCCGCCGAAGGGCATGCTCCCCGACATGTCCGTCAACGACGGATACCTCGTCATCCAGAACAGCGAGGTCATGTGCGGCTGCTTCGACAAGCCCACCGTCGGCGACGGCAAGAAGAACTCGGTCTTCGGTGTCATCCTCCGCGACTACGGCCCAGACGAGGCCGTCGCCGCGATGAACCGTCTCGCGAAGCTCTGCGCTCGCTGGCTCGGTAGGTTGAAGACGTCTGCTCTCTCTCCGGATGGCAGGCGCATCTGCTGACATGCGGCGGAATGTATTGTGGAGCAGCCAACATCGGCTTCTCGCTCGGCATCAACGACGTCATGGCGAGCAAGGACCTGCAGGAGCGCAAGCATGACCTCGTCGAGGAGGCGTACGCGACGTGCGCGGACCTCATCGAGAAGGCCAAGAACGGCAAGCTTGAGAACCAGCCGGGCTGCAACCAGGAGCAGACGCTCGAGGCGCTCATCTCCGGCGTGCTCTCCAAGGTCCGCGACGTCGTCGGTAACAGCTGCATGGAGGAGCTCAGCAAGTACAACGCCCCGCTCATCATGGCTACCTGCGGTTCGAAGGGTGAGTTTCTCTGCTTTATCAGGCATTTCCTGGTCCGCCCGGGGGTTTGACGGGAATGCGGTTCAGGTTCCGTCATCAACGTCTCGCAGATGGTCGCTTGTGTCGGGCAGCAGATTATCGCCGGCAAGCGTGTCCCCGATGGGTTCCAGGACCGCTCGCTCCCGCACTTCCCGAAAAAGGCGCGCGAGCCGCCCGCGAAGGGCTTCGTCCGCAACTCCTTCTTCTCCGGCCTCACCGCGACCGAGTTCCTCTTCCACGCCATTTCCGGTCGCGAAGGTCTCGTCGATACCGCTGTTAAGACCGCCGAAACGGGTTACATGGCTCGTCGTCTGATGAAAGTGCGTAACACTATCTGCCTGTTCGTTGGAGCGAGCGCGCTGACGCACTTTGTACAGGCTCTCGAAGATCTGTCGGCGCACTACGACTTGTCAGTCCGCAGCGCGAATGGCACGGTTGTCCAGTTCGTCTACGGTGCGGACGGTCTCGACCCCGTCTGCCTCGAGGGCGACGGCCAGCCCGTCGAGTTCGTGCGCTCATGGCGTCATGCTCGGGTACGCTTCCTCCTCAGTCTCGCACTCCGCGACAGAGCTGATTTCTCTGCTCATGCAGGCTGTCGTCCCTGCCGAGACGACCGGACGCGCCCTTCTTCCCTTCGAGATCACCGAGATCGTCGACGCCGAGCTCGCTTCCGACCGCTTCACAAAAAACTGCACGCCCCACTACCTCTCGACTGTCCGCAACTTCATCTTCTCTAACATCACCAAGAAGCTCGCCGATCTGCGCGACGCGCACGGCATGTTCGGCGCGCTGGAGCGCGAGGAGGAGTGGGACGAGGAGACGGACCTTGACATGGGCGCCAGCGGTGCGTTGCCTCTTTAACGTGACCCCGTTTGTCTAGTTCATTGGCTGACGAGGGTTGTTCCGCTTGGCCAGACGCCGACAAGCGCGTCGTGGACAACAAAGCCAAGGTCTCCGAGCCCCAGCTGCGCGAGTTCCTCGACATCTGCTGGGCGAAGTATGTCAAGTCCAAGATCGAGCCGGGTGCGTCTTTCGCTCTATTCTCCCTGTATTCCCAAGCGCTGACACGAGTCGGCCTGTCGCGCAGGTTCGACCGTCGGTGCCGTCGGCGCGCAGTCGATTTCCGAGCCCGGTACTCAGATGACGCTCAAGACGTTCCACTTCGCCGGTGTCGCGTCCATGAACGTCACGCTCGGTGTGCCGCGTATAAAGGAGATCATCAACGCCGCCAAGGTCATCAGCACGCCCATCATCACCGCCAAGCTCGTGGACCCGAAGAACGAGGGTTCCGCGCGCATCGTGAAGGGTCGTCTGGAGAAGACGTACCTCGGCGACGTACGTTATGCTTCTCGCTATCCAGTTGACGGGTCCACTGATCTCAATGCCCGGTTGGCAGATTGCGTCGGTTATTGAGGAGGCGTGGGCCAAGGAGTACACCTTCATTGGCATTCACATCGATATGGAGGCCCTGCGTCGTCTGCAGGTACGCTGGCGCTCTGACCGTGATCTTTAGAAACGCGGCTGATGGTACTCCCGAATCACAGCTCGAGGTCACGCTGGACGACATCAAGTGGGCAATCGTGGCTGCGCCGAAGCTCAAGATCAAGGAGTCGGTAAGTCCGCGTCGTTTTTATCAATAGGTAACTCTGCTGAGCAGTCGACTACCCTCTTCTCAGCAAATCACGGTCATTCCGCGCAAGAACCGCCTGCGCATCTTCATCGAGGGCGAGGACACGTACTACCAACTCCGCGCGCTCAAGCGCGTCCTGCCGAAGGTCGTCGTCAAGGTCAGTGCATCGTCCGGTTTCACTCGATTGCATGAGCTCATGCTTAGCGTTTGGTCGAATTTCTACAGGGTGTTCCGACCGTCGTCCGTGCTATCATCAACATCAACGCCAAGGATGCGGGCAAGAAGGAGCTGCTAGTCGAAGGCTACGGCTTGCGCGACGTCATGACGACTGAGGGTGTGTCGCATTCTTCCACAGCACTCGCGGTGGCATTGTTGCTGATCCCTATCATTCTCCTCAGGTGTCATCGGCACGCGGACAACGTCCAACCACGTTATGGAGGTTCAGAAGGTTCTTGGCATCGAGGCTGCTCGCTCGTGCATTATCAGCGAGTACGTCCCATCCGGCAGTTGAGGGTATCGCTGCTCCATCCGCTGATCTTGGTTGCGCGCAACTGTTGTTGTGTAGAATTCAGACTGTGTACGTTCTGATGCGTTCGTTTCTCTCAGCATCTCGATAGTCGCTCACGCCGCGTTCCCTTCCTCCCGCAGCATGTCATCTCACGGCATGTCAATCGACCCTCGACACGTCATGCTTCTCGGTGACTGCATGTGAGTTTGGCATTTTTTCGCCACTACGGGATCAGCTGGTCACCGAGAACGACACTGAACGCTGCTTCTCGCCCCACTCCAGGTCGTACAAGGGCGAGGTCCTCGGGATCACGCGTTTCGGTGTCGCGAAGATGAAAGACTCTGTGCTCATGCTTGCCTCGTTTGAGAAGACGGTGCGTCCCCTGTTCTTCCCTCCCCGACGCCATGGCTGACCTGTCGCGCACCAGACCGACCACCTCTTCAACGCCGCTCTGTACGCCAAGAAGGACGCTATCGAGGGCGTCTCGGAGTGCATCATCATGGGCAACCCTGCGCAGAACTGCGGTACTTCCATGTGCGCACGCTTTCTTTACCATGTCTTCCGTCCCGTAATGATCGTCTGACGCCGAATGCCTGGGGCCCACTTGCAGGCCAGCGCTCGTCCTACCAAAGCCCGCTCTGCCGCGTGGTCGCGACTTGCTTTTCGAGGGAGCCTTTGCCAAGCGGGAGCGTGCTGTCGGAGCGAGGAAGCCGGACGGTGGTCCGAAGCGCGCTGTTGCAGGCAAGGGCGGCAGGAGACGGTAGCGGCAGCGTCGATAGAGAACGGTTCTGCTTTCACTTTCGGGCTTCGCGCGCTTCTTCTTTTCTGTTTATGTCCCCCTATGATTCATGTCGTATACGGATTACCTGGCGTTCTGGTGTGGTGTGTTTGGCTGAGCCTGAACTACGCACCTGTATTTATGAGCTCGGGGCGGTGTGACTACGGATTATTACCCACCTTTGAAATAACGAGCTCGCGGTAATTCTCTTCCAGGAATGAAAGTATCTGTCGGAACTCGAAACGACGGTAAAGCTGAACTGTCGGCGCCGCGACTGCCTGAGGCCAGGAGTCCACTGGCAGTACCCACACGGAAGCAGTCAGTCAATCAAGTGATCAAGGAGAGTCCGCATCTCCTCTGGCAATGATAAAAGCAGAAACCGGAGTAAGCCACAAGATGCTTAAAAAGTCACGCGCGCTGGCACGCTGGAGGCAGCTGGAGGCGGTCTGACCTGGCGAGGCTGATAATTCAAGCATCGTACACGGAAAATGGAACCCAGACGGTGTCTTCACGGTCACCTGCCCGTTCGTGCGTTCACGCGAGGCCTGTACTCTGTCAGGGAAGACTGACTGAATGAACAGAATCTCTGGCTGGACATGAAAATTCAGAACCGCGGCAGCGGCCACGATTGATAAAGGAAGGCAGCACACTGTGCCGGCGTACAAGCCCTCACTCTCTCTTCCTCTTTGCTCACACACGTACTGCACGTTCCGTACAATAAATGCCGTCCTACACTCCCGAACGGACGTCTTACGACAAGCACCGGCCCAACCAGGTAGAATTCGTCGATGGATACCACGTGGAAAGGGCCGACATGAACGTCGCGGTCGCTGAGGCCTCGCGCGACCTCGGTGTCGAAGTTCTCCCCGGCACGGAGATCATGACTGATGTCGGAGATGTACACTTTGTCAAAGGCAAATCGGGCACCGTCCTCGTCCCTGCCCGGTCCCAGACGGACCCACACGATCCGCTCAATTGGTCGCCATTCTGGAAGGGCACGGTTTTGACGACCGCCCTCATCTGGACTTTCCTCGGCAACTTCCCTATCCTCTCCGTCGGTCCCATGACTCCCTGTAAGATCCTGGACCGAATTGATAGGACTTCCAGTCTGGCTTTCATGACGGCCTTTTGCAGTCTTTTTGGCTGAATGGCCGGAGCGCTCCTACCAAGAGATATCCCTCTTGACGGGATACGGTATCTTGGAGTTGGTCAGTCACTTCTTGCGATGTTTCTTGGTTATGGTATTAAAATGAGCGTTGTTCGATCAGGGCTTCGCCAACTTCATTGTGTAGGTGGCCTGTCGACTGCCCCTGTCGTTTATGCTTTGACGATTTCTCCATCAGAGTCCCGCTCAGTAACACCTACGGTCGCCGCCCTGTGCTTCTTATTCTCAATTCCATTTGCATTGGATCCTGTATTTGGGTGCGTAGATTCAGCAAGTACCTGGCGGGTGATCTCCGCTTATGATTTCCTGTTTCGGGCGGTCAGCAAGCCCTTGCAAAGAGCTACGACTCTTTCCTGGCCGCACGTGTCGTCAACGGTATTGGTGCAGCTGCAAATGAGACTCTATTCCCGGCTCTTGTAGCCGATATTTGTTTCCTGCACGAACGCGGGCGCTGGCTGGGCTTGTAAGTGTCGCCCTGGCACAGGCTGTCGGGGGCACATGTTCAAATGATGCCGATTTCCAGGTCTTTCTTCGTGTTTACCAATTCGCTCAACATCGGCCCCATCATTGTTCATATCGTCCATGAACATGGCTAAAAGGGGGTTTGTTGCAGGTGGTAACATGGCTAGCTACGTCGGCTGGCGCTCGTTCTTCTGGCTTTGCACGGTGCGTGACGCAGAAAAGTGAAAATCTGTATGCTTAGTACTAACTCAAGTCTTCCAGGCGGGCTTTGCCGCTGTTCAAATCCTGCTGTGAGTTGTTGTGTCATGCGGCGAGTCCGTTCTCTATTCGTTGACAACTTCCTCGGCAGCTTTTTCGCGTATCCAGAGACGCAAGCCCCACAATGTCTTATGGCTAGAGAGGATGTCGCTGATCAATGAATTACGCTAATGTTAGAATCTATAAGCGTGAAGACGCGGTGGTCCGCATTGAAACCCACGGCAAGGAGGAGATGGGCGAGTTCACAGCCGACGTTGCAGCCTGTCTGGGCAAGGGCCGACCGAGCAAGCAGCAGTACACCATCTGGCCAGGCAGTGAGTTACCTATCCATTAATTTAGGTGGTAAAGACACTCATCCACCTCGCCCTCGGTCCCAGAAATCGCCCGACACGTCTCGCTGTACCGCGACGTTGTCATCCCCCTGAAGCTGTTCTTGTTCCCCATCGTGCTATGGGCGGCCTTCGTTTTCTCGTGGTCCATCTCAAATGTCCTCAGTAAGTAAAATCCAAGGAATGACGAAATTGAGTTGACCTCCCTGTCGCAATGCAGTGTGCAATCTCACTACGGCGGCAGTCCTCGCCTTGCCGCCGTATGCCTTTGGCGGCGGTGCTCTTGGCTTCACCTCATTTGCGCTAGTCGGCGGTTCTAGTAAGGTTCCCAAATGGTTTAAGAAGAAATAAGAGACTGAGCGACAGTGCCTGTGTTATCAGTTGTCGGCCTGGCGATTGCCGGTCCCCTGTCCGATTGGTCCTGCCGCCGAATGACCAAACGGAACAACGGCGTCCAGGAAGCTGAGATGCGGCTCCCATTGTTGGGCATTTTTTGTCGTCTTCCTCCTCATCGGAGCTCTCGTCACAACTATCGGCTACCAGAAGCAGTGGGCGTGGGAGGCGATTGTCATCGTTGGCTACGGGCTGGTACGTCTTCTTCGCGGGCCTGTGCTTCAGTAGAAACTCGTGAAGCTTGGTCTGACCGTCCTTTCCCCCCCAGATCGGCTTTCAGAGCGTCACCAGTGCGAAATGTATAAGATTTTGCTCGTCTAAAGTTGCTGATAACCGAATTTACAGTCCCCACGATCTCGACTGCCTACGCTGTCGACAGCTACCGATCGGTGTGCGGTGAGATGCTCATTACAATGACGGTTGTAAAGAATCTGTGAGTTCTGTATCACGGTTATGTGCCATTCACTGGAATTTATCATGCTAATTAACATGGTTTTCAGGTGAGGTGAGCTACGTTTTGTGTATCAGCCAGTTCGAGCTCGTCAAAACTCACCGGTAACTTCCACACTTTCACGCAGGTTTCGGCATGTGTAAGTCCACCTTGGCTGTCGAAGTTCATTCAAGCTCCTACTAAATAACTGTATTTCTAAGCGTTCTGGCTCAATCCGTGGACCGAAAAAATCGGCTACATCGCGCCGCTGATGATGAACGCGGGTCTAACCATCGCCTTTGTCGCCTTCGCCATTCCTCTCTGGTACTTCGGAAAGACGCTGCGGCGGTGGACCAAGGACTCGGATGTCCACTCTGCTGGTTGAGCAATCCGAGCTTGTCGTTCAGCGGGTTTCTCTTGTTATCCAACCCCCAATTTGTCCGCGGGAGGCGGGCAGGTGTATACGTCGTGTAAAGTGTAGCGGGATATCTTGTTGTTGAGTCAGTCAATTCCGTAACTCTATATCATGTGTACTTGTATGTTCTATGGTGTCCCGGAAATCCTGTGTCCCGACATTAACGGCATGAGCTATGGTGGACGCACCGTAACAGTGCCCCCATGACTGGCTCCGACGGCTTCTTCTGCCATCCGAAAGGGGACATGGGCCTGTCTGTAGCTTTACTCATAAGAAGCATGACTGTTATGGATGAAGGTAGAAGCCCGTGACAAGTTCCTCTCAGATACAACCGCTTCCGGTGCCAAACTGGCGTTAGGCACAACTTCAGTTCGGTTGCAGACGGCGATCGCGAAAACATCAACTCTCCCGTATACTCGCGCTGGTGCGGAATTTCCAACTGCCTATGCCGCAGTTCGGTGAAACAGCGGCCTGCGCTCTCGGGTGCTCTTTCTAACACCCAAAGGATTAGAAAATTGCATAATCCTCTGTCTTAATTGTACTTGAGCTAACTTTACCTTGTATGAAGTGCCAAGAAAGCTCGAGGTGTGTTGTTCCACAACGGCCGGGTGGCAGTGCAATACCCGGCACTCCGGTGCACTCCGGAGCCGTCAATGAATCACAGAATCCATCACTGCGGTCACCTTGCAGAGAAAGGAGTTTTCCTATGTGGACATGTACTGCTATGGGGATGATTATCCGAGAAGGCGGCGTGGAGCTGCGCGTTGTCTTCAGCGGTGGGGGGCGAGCTTCGCTTGCTGATCCTTTGTGCACAGCACAATCGACGCATAGAGCATCGGCGTAGCAAGGTCATTCAAGGATCGCGAGCGAGGCAGAGTGAGGCCAGGGTGGCCGAGTCCCGGGTGTACGCGAGCGACCATGATCGAATACGGTCGAACGAATATAGAGCTATGTGAGCGACTCGAAGGGCTGAGTATGCTGGCGTTTGGGGGAGTGAGGATATGGTGGCTCGCGGACAAGAGTCGGAACCGTAATGAGCGTGACCGCTGACGCTGTCGGAAGCAGATGTGCGATGTACGACGCCGGCCGCTTTAAACACTTCGGTTGTATTTGGTAAAGCCATTTGCAAAATCTCTCCCCCCCAAGGCTTAGGCCTATCACGAAAATGATCAACTAACCAAGTGTCTCGCATAAAGCAAGCAAATGCGCAACATATTCCTCGTAGCAGCGTCAACATCGTTCATCGTCTTTCGTCCTCAAACCCAAAAGTTTTCTATCGAGCGAACTGCTTCATTCGAGCGAGACGACGCAGCGGATGCAGTCGCCGCCCTGTAGACAGGAAGAAAGGAGATGTGGTCAGTGGGTCTGCTGCGTGCGAGAAGGAAAATGGAAGAGGAAAAAGAAAAAGAATGAGGGATAGCGTGTCCTTGGCTTACGTGCATGTCGTGGAAGGCTGTAAGCAGGTCAAGGGCCGATATCAGTGAGCAGATTCGAATGGTACGAGAACGAAGGAAAGAGCGAAAGATAGCTCACCCTCGTTGATCTCCGCCAATGGCCGGGAGTGAGTGTGGAAAGCCTGTACCCCGCGCTCCCCTCGATCAGCAATCTGGACCTCCAGTCGCCAAAGAGAAAATCGAGTAACGCACGTCGACCTCCAGGGTCTTGTTCAGGTAGTCCTCCACGATGCCGGGGAGCTCCGTCTTGCCGCGGACGCCGCCGAAGGCGGAGCCCTGCCAATGCCGGCCGGTGACAAGCTGGAAGGGGCGCGTGGAGATCTCGGCGCCTGCGGGCGCGACGCCAATGATGGTCGAGATGCCCCAGCCCTTGTGGCAGGCCTCGAGGGCGGCACTGGTAGTCAAAGTGTCTCAGCATGAGAAAGGGGAAGGGGAACACTGAGAGAGAGAGGAAGAGGGAGGAGGCAGACGACGCACCGCATGACGTTGACGTTGCCCGTGCAGTCGAAGGTGTAGTCCAACCCGCCGTCGGTGATCTCGACAAGGTGGTCCTGGATGCGCTTGTCCTTGAGATCGATCGGGTTGATGAAGTCCGTCGCGCCGAAGCGCTTCGCGTACTCGGCTTTCTTCGGGTTCGTGTCGATCGCGATGATCCGCGACGCGTTCTTGGCCTTCGCGCCCTGGATCACGGCGAGGCCGACACAGCCGACACCGAAGACGGCGACGGTGGCCTTCTCTGCTCGAGGGGAATGGTGAAGTGTGAGGAAGCTGGGAGAGAAGAGGGGAGAGGAGGAAGAGACAAACCAATCTCCTTCTGCTTGGTCGCGGCACCGTAGCCGGTGGTGATACCGCAGCCGAGCCTGTAGAGCGGGTTGGCTCAGCGACAATGCTCGAGGCCACAGGGGAGGAAGAACGAACAAGCAAGCCTTCTCCAGCGGCGCCTTGTCCGAGATCTTGACAACCGAGTACTTGTGGACAACGGTGCTGCATCGCGACAAGCCAGCTGAGCATTGCGCTCCGAGTCGAACATGAGGACTGGTACTCACTACTGGGCGAAGGTCGAGCAGCCCATGAAGTGGTAGATGTCCTGGCCCTTGGCCCGGAAGCGGACGGTCCCGTCGGGCATGACGCCCTGGCCCTGGGTCGCGCGGACGGAGGAGCAGAGGTTGGTCTTGCCGCTCTTGCAGAACTTGCATTGCCTGCACTCGGCGGTGTACAGCGGGACGACGTGGTCGCCGACCGCAACGTCCGTCACGTTCTTGCCGATGGACTCGACCTGCAGGGCGAGGGGACGGGTGCGTGAGTGATTGGATGGGAGGGGGCGGGTGAAGGTTGACGCGGAGTGGAATATGGACGCACAATACCACCGCCCTCGTGACCTGCGCATTGGGCACAAGTGTAAGTTCGAAGGCAGAATGAAGATGCGGAGGAGAGCGAAAAAAAAACGTACCGAGAATACAAGGGAACTTGCCCTCCGAGTCCTGCCCGCTAAGGGTGTACGAGTCTGTAGCGCCCTCGTTCGTCAGACAGCGGCCTCTCTCGGGAGACGGGGAGGAAGTAATACGAACCGGTGTGGCAGACACCGGTGTAGAGAACCTTGATGCGGACCTCGTCGTCCTGGGGCGGCAGGACCTCGACCTCCTCGACCGAGAGAGGCTACAAGCGAGATTCCCCCCGTCAGGCTGGGGTTTGTCTGATAGAATCGGAGGTACGACGGTGATGGGGAAAGGCAGGAGAGGAGAGCTACACGCCTTGGAGGGCTCCCAGGCGATGGCAGCCTTGCATTTGATGATCTGTGGGTGTTCGAGCGCATCGCGAAGTCAGCGGGAAGAGGTGGGGGGAAGGGGAAGCAGGGGAATAGCATCATGTTGCGCTGTCTAAGTCGTTGATGAGCATGAAGGCGAGGCTCACCTGGCCCTGGGTAGAAGACATTATGGATTTGGTATACAGCAGGTGTTTTGGGAAAGAGAATGCAGATGGGAGGAGGTAGTTGTGGTGAGAAGGGAAGAAGACAAGCTGAAGAGGCCTTGCTCTGTATGTCGTAACCTCCACCCGCTGTCCTATCGTGCTGAGCGCATGCGTGCGGTTGATTGGCCTACTTAGTTCCCAGTACTTTTCCGCTTCCGTTGACTCCGGCCCGGAGCCCCTTGGCCTCTCACGCTCATCTCGCCGAACTGGAGATGCCTCCCAAGCTCCAGAACCTGTACTACCAGCGAGTGCGTCTTGCATTGCATTTATCTTCCTTGTTTTTGCATGAATTGTCTATGGCCTCCAGGCTGCAGGCACTGAGAAGCCCTGCTTTATCTGTCGAAGGTAAAGCGCGCAGTCTTCGCTATCCGCGCGCTTCTGCGATTGACGTAATTGGCCGTCGGCGAACCGCGAGCAGGCCAACAACCATCGTACTGGGTACGCGACGAGCTCCTCTCCGTATGGGCATTTACGTCCGCTGAGATGCTGACTGGCCGGCGGGGAGACATTGGCAGCAGCGGCGGACGTCTCGGACTGGCTGTATACCTGCGCCGGGCACCTCACGGACCGGGGCTTCGCGAGCGCCTACGAGCCGCCCGAGGAGAAGGCGGACGCGCTGGGGAGCGTGTCGCAGGAGGACATTGCGCAGGTGAAGGAGGAGTATGAGGAGCGGCTGAGGAGGCGGCGGGAGAAGAAGGAGGAGAAGGAGGGGGACAAGTCGAAGGACAAGGACAAGGGAAAGAAGAGCCCCGCCTCGCCATCTCCATCGCCTTCACCCGCACCCACATCACAGCCATCCCACAAGCGCTTCGTCCTGCACAAGGACATTTTTGCGCTGCGCGTCGCGGAGAAGCGCCGTGTGGCGCAGACCAGCCAGGCGAAGGAGGTGGGCAGGTCCCTGCCGGGCGCGCCGAGGGGAGCGTTGGGATAGGGCCGGGGCAGCGGGGAGGACGTGTAGGACGGGTACGACGGGTAGGACGGGTTGGCGGAACAAGGACCGTTTCTTTCCCATTGGCTCACCGTAATTGTATTGGCAGGCGGTAATGGGAGGTGTGCCGCGCCGGGGAGCAGCTGGCTGCGTTGGGTTGCTCACTTCGCTGTACACGCTTCGCCTTCATTGAACGCTCACACTCACCCTGCTTACATCCTCACGTTCGTCTTTCTCGCCTTCCCTCGCCTTCCCTCGCCTGATAGAGGACGCGTACCGTAGCTCATTATGCTTACCCACATACCTTCGATCAATCGACTTGCCGTCACGCTCGATCCCTGTTTCACGCGCCCCTCTCGCAGTCGATCTTCCACTCGCCCGCGCCTCTCATTCTCACTGACTTCCTGATAGCTGCACCTCAGCACATCTCTCAGCGGCATTTTCAAAGCTTTTCTCTTTCACGCACATCGCAGCCCTCGCACGCAAGCGGAGGCATTCCCGAAGTCCGGCACGTGTTCGCGAACCTTGCCTTGGCGGGATGAGCGGGAGGCGGAGCAGAACGGATGTTCGCGGATCTGACGTTGCCCCTTGTCCTCCTCCGTCCTCCTCTTCGCTCCACTCAGGCACGACTGCGCAGCAGAGCAATACAGTAAAAGTCGATCGAGTCATCACCCTCACACACATCTCCTCCCACTTCACGCACGATCACACTCACGCTTGTCTACGATGGTTTTCGGTCTCGGAAAGAAGAACGAGAACGCAACTAAGGAGGTAGGTTCGCATTTCTCCTTGCGCAAGTTCCTTGTGATTGACGTCTAGCCCTCGTACGCTTCTCCTAGGCTGCTGCCTCGGGCGCGGGCGGCTTCGGCATCCAGAGCACTACTGGGGGTCCTGGGCTGCAGCCGCACCCGCCCCCGAACGAGTATGGCGCGCTGGACGGGGATGGACAGGTCAGGTGTGTGATGGAGCCCAGCGCTTCACGTACTGCGATGGGCACGGGCTGATTGGGGAGAGGAACGCAGTCATGAAGCGACGACCGGGAAGCCTGGCGCGCCGGCGTATCCCGCTCCGCAGAAAGACGGAGAGATCAGGTCCGTCTGATAGAACTACATCGCCGGTCCTCCCGCACGTTGACTGGTCGGGTGCACTGCTCCAGCCACGAGGCAACGACCGGCCCGCCAGGCCTTCCTCCGCATCCCGACCCCGACCCCATCACCGCCGCGCCCGTAACGAGCGGGTCGATCGATGGGTCGCAGCCCGTCTCCGCTCCTTCTCAGCAGCAGCCGCAGTCCCAGCCCGTGGGCGGGTCCTTCGGCGCCGCGCCGGAGAACACGGTCCACACGAGCGCGACGAGGGGGAACATCTCTGGCGCTGCGCACCCGCCGCCAACCACGACGACGGCGCCCGTCGTGGGAGGAGCGATGGACAGGCCGCAGCCTGTCGCGCCCGCGGCGGACGGGAACGGGCAGAAGGAGGCGGGCGGGGGCGGGCCGGTCGTCGCGGACCCGACGAAGAGCGGGGTCCAGACTGTCACTGCGGAGGATGGGACGCCCGTGAAAGTGCGGATTCCTAAGAGCGGGCCGGCTGAGAAACACGCGCGTCGGGCATCCCGCTCTGGTTCGTCCCTTCCCTTTCCCCCTCCCCATCAGGCTTGCCATCTCCCCTTCAAGTTTCCGCCTGACTCCCCTTCCCCGGACACCCCCCAGCCAAGTTCCAATCCATCTTCGCCTCCCTCTTCCACTCGAAGCGCCTCGAGACGCAAGCGCAGACGACCGCACAGCTCGCGGAGCAGGAGCAGTTCGTCGCGGCGGAGCTGCGCGCGGCGGAGGAGTACGAGCGGCGCGCTGCTGCGCTGAGGAAGGAGGCGGACGAGGAGGAGCGCAAGGCGAAGGCTGCGCGCCGGCGCGCCAAGGACCCGGAGGCGTGGAAGGCGGCTGCGCCGAAGCAGGGAGACCACAAATATGTGAGTCGAGAGCTGTTGCGTGTGGTGACGGCTGTACGGCCCGGCGCTGAACCGGCTGTGGAAGGGTACCTGAATAGGTCTGGTAGGTCTTGCGCGGGACGGAGGTGGAGCGCTGGGTTGTCGCCAGCACGCGTCGCTGTGGTCTCGTTTGTTCGCTGCGTTGAAAGACGTTGTAGCTTGCTGCCATGATGTTTTCTTGTGCGCCTGTATACCCTACTATCCGAACTTCCTTAATGTAATGGTTCAGTTTACTGCTTGGAATGCCGTTTCGGTCGCTAAGTGCGAGAGTCATCGCCTCGAGGGGCCTGGCGAACGTTTCAGCGAGCCTTGCTCTATTCGAGGAGCGTATGAAACAAAATGGGCAACATGGCCGATTGGTTCGTTATTGATGTTAGAGAGTGGCATATCAAGCATGCAAGAACAAAGGCCTTGCAATAAGATGATGCCTAGGTGTAGACAATAGGCCAGGGGCTTCCAGCTCGTCGAGGAGAGTGATTCCTTTGTCCTTCAGCGCGGCCGCCACGCGAACAGGGGCCGTTGTCGTCGGTGCCCGGGACTTCACGCAAAGCCGGCAATCGCGTTTTATCGATCGAATCAAGGAGAGTCTCGGTCGGATCTCGAACCTGGGCACAACTTGGGAAAGGTCTGGTTCTCGGCGAGAGGAGTGCCTTCGGCTTCCACGCGGAAGGCGGGGGAGGTGTAGTACGGCTGTGGGTTCGAGTTTCGCGTAGTGAGCATGCATGCGGCATGAGGCATGCGTGGAGAGGGAGAGCGGGACTTCATGGGAAGAAAAGCTTGCCTTTGGCTTGGAAACACCTGCATAACGCGAGTGTCCACAGCGTCCGGTTGTGAAACTCGATTGTGTACTCGCAGCTACGGGAGACGACCGGAAGGAGGACAGATATAAGGAGGCGAAGCCGCAACGTTAAAACTGCGCAAGTGCGCAAGTGAAAGAAAATATAATGAAAATGTCTCTGATTACTTCATTGCGCCGCGCGATGTGCGCGTCCAGAGTTCGAGGTCGTACTGCCTTCTTGGTTCGCCACTCGCCCCGATAGCAACCAGCCGGTCTTCACGGTGTTCTCTTTCTCTCTGTCACTTAAACGCCGCCAAGTTTCCGTGAAGATACCCAAAGTACTCCCTAGACCGAGTCCGTACACAAAAATCGACGACCATGCCCCCTCGCCGCCGCTCCACTCGCCTCTGGACGGCGCCGATCAACATCAGCTCGGACGAGGAGACCACCGCCGCCACCACCAAGGACTCGCCCGCGACGTTCGAGTCCGCTGCGCCCTCTCCGCTGTTCGGTACGCGCCGCTCGACCCGCACGAGCGGCTCGGTGACGCCCGCGACGACGCTCGTCTCGGACGACGACGAGAGCGAGACGCCGCTAGCCAAGAAGGCCACGCGCGGCAGGCCCGCGAAGGCAGCCGTGCATGAGGTCAACAGCGAGTACGAGCGGAAGGAGGACCAGGAGGGCGATGAGGAGTACGAGCCGCCGGCCAAGAAGCGTGAGGTCGAGAAGGGGAAGGGAAAGGCCGCTGCGAGGGCGCCGCCGAAGCCGGCCGCCCGCGCGTCGAAGGGCAAGGGCAAGGTCGCTGCTGGGAAGAGGAAGAGGGACGACGACTCGGACGATCTGCACGGGGACAGTGCTGGAGAGGAAGATGAGGAGGACGAGCTCGAGGAGGAGGTCAAGGTGCGTTTCACTTTTAATTGCTATGTGCGATTCTGGTCACTCATGAAAATATTCGGTGGGCAGGGCAAGGGCAAGGGTAAAGCCAAGAAGCAATACGCGCCGCTGCCCAAGTCGAAGCGCAAGGGCAAGGCGAAGGCTGTCCCGACCTCGGACGACGAGGAGGCCGACGAGCTCGAGTCGAACGCCGAGTCCGGCCTCGAGTACGACCCGTACCTCGAGGAGCTCAGCGCGCCGTCGGACTACGACTCGGACGCGAGCGAGTACGTCAAGCCCGAGCCGAAGCGCAAGGCGGCTGCGCGCAAGAGCTATGTGCGTAATCCTGACTTCGCTGCGTTTGTGAGGCTTCGGACCAAAGTAACTGACTGAGCCTTGCCTTTTCCAGGTCATCTCTGACAACTCGGAGGAGGAGATCGACGATGATGACTACGCGCTGAACTCGGAGGATGATGAGGATATGCTGCAAGAGGTGCGCAGTGTTTTTCCGATGTTTCCTTTACCTGCTTCGTGGCAGCGGCTTACTGTTCCCTAATTTCTCAGGCGATCGAAGCCTCTATCATCAGCTCCGCGGCCGCCTCCAAGCGCTCGGCGCAGCCTGAGGCGTCGGGCGCGGGTTCGGGTGCGGGATCCAGCGCGGCTGCGCGCCGGGCCGAGGCGATCCAGGCGCGGGTCGACCGCATGAAGGCCGGGGACAACGCGGGCTACGAGGTGCACGATGACGTGCTGGACGAGGAGGAGGAGGACGTCCCGCTCGCGTCGACCGCCGCGGGCGCCAAGCTCTGGAAGAAGGGCGGGTCTTCGAGCGTCGCGGAGGAGCGCATGAAGAAGCGCGAGGAGCGGGCGTTGCGCAAGGAGCGTGACAAGGAGGAGATGGCTGAGCGCCGGAGGCTTGTCAAGAAGCTTGGGAGGAAGCTCACGAACGGGGAGAAGTGCGTCGTCTCTCCACTTCCCCTTACTCCTTGCCGCTTGCGTACTTGGTATGTGGGTCACTCACTGCTGACTTTGATCCGCGGCTTGAACAGGAACCACATCGCCCTCGTCCGCTGGCACCCCGAGCTCGAGGATGTCTGGGGCGACCTCAAGGCCGACATCCCGATCATCGAACCCAAAAAGCTGCCCCAACCGGCCGGGCTCAAGCTTACGCTCCTGCCGTTCCAGCAAGAGTCACTGTACTGGATGAAGCAGCAGGAGGCGGGCACGTGGAAGGGCGGGATGCTCGCGGTGCGTCTTTTGTACTCGTCGTTTCTTGGCTGAAACTCACTGGCTTGCCCGTTTCAGGACGAGATGGGCATGGGCAAGACGATTCAGACCATCTCGCTCCTCCTCAGCGACCGCAAGAAGCCGAACCTCATCGTCGCGTGAGTCTGGAACGCCCTCGCATTGCGTTCTCGAGACTGTTGCTGACCCGATTTGTTTCTCTGCGTAGCCCTACCGTCGCTATCATGCAGTGGAAAAACGAGATCGAGGCCCGTTCGTCAATCACGTTCTCTTTTTCACAATATCTCCTTAACTGACGCACGCAGCGCTTCACAGACACCGACGGGATGAAGGTCGCCGTCTGGCACGGGGCCTCTCGCACGAAGGAGGCCAAGGAGCTTGGCAAATTCGACGTCGTGCTGACGACGTACTCGGTGCTCGAGAGCGCGTTCCGCGGGCAGCACACGGGCCGCCAGCGCAAGGGCGAGAAGGTCAAGCAGAAGAGCATCGTGCACGCGATCAAGTGGCACCGCGTCATCCTCGACGAGGCGCACAAGTGAGTCTTCATAGTTCGAGGCCTGAAGTGGTAAGAGGCGATGTTGATTGTTATGGCGGGGTGGGATAGCATCAAGGAGCGCCAGACCAACACGGCCAAGGCGGCGTTCGCGCTGCAGAGCGAGTACAAGTGGTGCCTTTCGTATGTTTCCCGAAGCGAAATATCTTTCGTCGTGGCACCTGACTCTGGCTACCTCGACGTACAGCGGCACTCCTCTGCAGAACCGTGTCGGCGAGCTGTACTCGCTCGTGCGCTTCATCGGCGCGGACCCATTCGCCGTGCGTTCATTTTCCTCCCATTCCTGAAACACCATATATGCTTACACTCCACTACCCGCTGCGTAGTATTACTACTGCAAGAAATCGAACTGCAAGAGCCTGTCGTGGTCGTTCTCGAACAAGAAGAATTGCGACCAGTGCGGCCACTCGCCTATGCAACACCTCTGCTTTTGGGTACGTATTGCGTGCAGCTTGCTCATCTCGTGACAATTCAGCTCACCTTTACTTTACTTCGGCAGAACAACGAGATCCTCACGCCGATTCAGAAGTACGGCATGGATGGCGAGGGCGCGGTCGCGTACAAGAAGCTGAAGATCTTGCTCGACCGCATGATGCTGAGGTGCGTTCAAGCGATGTCGAATTGCATCTTTATCAAGAAGCGTTTTTCTGACTAACGAGGAAAACATTTTCAGGCGAACGAAGCTCGAGCGCGCAGACGACCTCGGCCTTCCCCCGCGCATCGTCACCGTCCGCCGCGACTTTTTCTCGCCTGAGGAGAAGGAGCTCTACCTCAGCTTGTTTTCGGACGCAAAGCGCACGTTCTCAACCTACGTCGACGCTGGCAGTAAGTCTTCTACTTCTCTTGCTTCAGCTATCACGCCCGCTCATCATTTGTGTCTCCAGCCGTGCTCAACAACTACAGCAACAGTATGGTTTTGTTGTTTCCCTCTCGATGGCGTACAATTCTGACAAGCGTTTTCAGTCTTCTCGCTCATCACGCGCATGCGTCAGATGGCGTGCCACCCGGATCTGGTGCTCAAGAGCCGCACCGGCCCGAACGCGCAAAACGTCGCGAGCGAGGACGCGCTGGTTTGCAGACTGTGCCACGACGTTGCCGAGGAGCCGATCAAGTCCAAGTGCAACCACAGTACGTGGCGCCCGCATCATCCGTCACGTCTTACCACGCTTACGCTGTCGCCCGTCTATAGTCTTCTGCCGCAACTGCATCTCAGAGTACCTCACGGGCAGCATCGAGCTCCAACCGGCGTGCCCCTCTTGTCACGTCCCCATTTCGATCGATATTGCGCAGCCTGCGCTCGACGAAGGCGAGGAGGGCCCCGTCCGTGCTCGGCAGGGCATCATCGGCCGCCTCGACATGGACAAGTGGCGCTCGAGCTCTAAGATCGAGGCGCTCGTCGAGGAGCTTAGCAACCTACGCCGCGAGGACGGGACGACGAAGTCGCTCGTCTTCAGCCAGTTCGTCAACTTCTTGGACCTCGTCGCGTGGAGGCTGCAGCGTGCGGGCTTCAAGGTGCGGTTGGTCGAGTACTCGAGGAGAGGACTATGGGCACTAACGGGCGTTCGTCATTGTCGGTGCAGATCTGCCGTCTCGAGGGCACGATGACCCCCGCAATGCGTGACGCTACTATCAAGTACTTCATGAACACACCGTCGTGCACCGTCTTCCTCGTCTCCCTCAAGGCGGGCGGCGTTGCTCTGAACCTGACTGAGGCGTCGAGGGTGTAGTATGTCTTATTATTACCACTGCATCGGCGAGGGCGTTACTGACTTGCTAATTGCGCACTCAGCTTGATGGGTGCGTCTGAACGCGACGTTCACGTTTTCTTGTTTCACGACTGACCCTCCTCTCTTTCAGACTCGTGGTGGAAGTATGTATCGTGATCATGGCAACACTCGTGCGTCTCGCTGACCCGCTATCGTCCAGCCCGTCGGTAGAGTACCAAGCCATGGACCGGTACGTTCTTTCCGTTATTTTTCAAGGCGTGAATCCTGATTTATTTGCGTTCTAGCGTCCACCGACTAGGGCAGCACCGCACAGTTGAAGCGATTAAACTCGTCATTGAGGACTCGATCGAGAGCCGCATCGTCCAGCTCCGTGCGTTCCCGTCTTTGCATCCGCTGATGGCTCGTGGCTGACGTGACCTTCGCGCCATGCAGAGGAGAAGAAGAGTGCCATGGTGGTCCGTTCATCTCTGACCAAGACATCGTGCTTTGGATGACGCTGAATTACCTTTTTTTCGCTTTGAAGGAAGCCGCAATCGGGAAAGATGAGAACGCGATCGGGCGCCTCACGCCCGAGGACCTCAGCTTCCTCTTCAAGCTTTGAACCTCTTTTCTCTATCCCGCGCATACCCTCGCCTCCCGAACTTTCTCTCTTCAATCGCATTTATTCACCACACCTTCGCTGTTGTAGACCTTATCTGACCTGGGGAGCAGACCATCACCCAGAGCTCTGCAGACCACCATGCGCATCCCTTTCGTTCTTTTATTATCATACGCAAAACCCATGACCGTTTGCAACATGTGTCGTTCGCATCTTAAAGGACTTTCGGTTATACAAATCGCGTTGTGTGAAAAGCGCGCCTTGAGCGCAACGGGCGGGTATGAAAGGCGTGACCAGATCATCTTCGGAGCGCGGGAGAGAGCGCTCACGAGCGGCGTACGGCTTAGCTGCAACCAAAGTAGGCTATGCAGACATTAATCCTTAAGGAAAATCAGAACCATTTAGAAGAATATACGACACCGAGGCGCGGTGAAGGACGAATGGACGCTGAGACGCTGAGATTGTTGCTCTTGCACTTCAGGGATGAGAAGTCGTCGACGGGCTGCTACTTGACGATATCTTCAACATAAATTGAGCCGTAACTTTCTGGGTTCCCAAACTACCTTAATGAGGCAATGGTGACTAAAAAGTCAGTTCGGTGTTTTGCAAGCAGGACGCTGATCAGGCCTAGCTATAGCGCAGCGCATGTGCTTTCTCGCATTAGTGTCTTTTTCGCCAGATTGATCCCTTACGAAGAAAATTTACAAATTGAGCCAAGTATTGGGCCATAACTCTTCACTGCTGTTTACCACCTGTAGAGTAGTGGGACGACTTGCGGCGCTGTGCCACCTCGACTGCGGATGCGGCTGCTGGATGCTTTCGAGCTTTCAGCACCGCGGTGTCCCCGGCTCTGCCAGTCAAGGAATGGAGAATACGTGATTCAAGTCAAGTTTTTGAAGAGGCACTTCATACCTTCTTTTTATCGTCTAATTGCGCCGGCAGGACTGACCGAGCCTGACACGGTTCAACTCTTTCAAGTCCGCGGCAACTGAAGCCACTTCGCGCTGGGAAATTGTCGGCGACATTCTTTTCCCATTGATCAGTGCCAGTGATGAATACCTACAAACTCAACGACATATTACACACATACACAAGCTTCCAGTTGTTGTATGCTAGATGGATTGGCCGATCGAGCTTTTGGGCCCTGGCAGAATCCTCCCAACTCCCAACCACGCAAGCGTTGAACGCGCCTTGACCTGTGTTATGCAGGAAACACCGTAATCTTTAAGTGAGTGGGGTAGCGCAGGTGACGGAAGAGGAGAGACTTACTGGCGCAGACAGAGATGAGCATGGAGTTGGAGACGTAGCGGCTGTTGTACTGCGCAGTCGGCGTTGGTGCCTGCACATCTCTCTGGGACGC
>JTLS01000231.1:0-24803 GCA_000826855.1 Basidioascus undulatus | reverse complement strand
TCAATCAGCACCCGCCCACCCCCCGTCTCCTCCGCTGCGCAACCAGCGAACGCGCTCCTTCTCCACGGCGATGCCGATCCCCTCGCATGGCGGTCGATGACCCATCCAGGCGCAACCGCATCGACCTTCCGCGACCCGATTCGCGCCGCCGTCGAGCAGTCCCGCGCCTGGGTAGAGGCGGTCGACGAGAAAGAGCGCGAGGAGCGCGCGGCGAAGGCTGCCGCCGTCCAACAGCAGCAGCAACAACAAAAGCAAGCCGCCGCGGCGATCGCTAAGCCCGCCTTCGCCCTGCCCCAACAAGCTCCACCGCCGCCTCCCGCGCCCGCACCCCAAACCGTCTACCCTACCCCACCCGACTTCCCCACGCCGCACCAGCTTCTCCCGCACTCTGCCGCCCTTCCCATGTCGATGTCCATGTCGATGTCCATGCCCGCCCCTGCTGCTGCGCCGGTATCCGCCCCTGCCGCTGCCGAGGACGACTGGGGCGGGTTCGGCAACTTCGACATGGGCGGGATGGACATCTTCGGTGACGACGGCATGGGCGGCATCGTCACCGAGGACGACTTCAGCTTCTTTGACGAGCCCGCCGTCGTACCCGGCGCCGGTGCTGCCACCGCCGGTCTCGGCCTCGACAACCTCGAGAGCTTCGATCCGTTCGGTGGTCCCATCGCGTCCACCCCGTCCTTTCTCCCTCCCTCGGACCCCGGCATCATCTCTCCCGCGCACGGTTCCGCGTCCTCCCAGACCCCTCAGCACGCGACCGCGCACCAGCCGACCCCGTCCGTGGACACGCCCATGTCGCTCCAGCAGCAGCACGCCCACCTCGCCTGCACGCCTTCCGAGGCGTTCTCCCCGCCCACTATGCAGCGTATGCAGTCCGGCCGCACGCCCCGCACGCCCTACACGCCCTTTACGCCCGCCCCCACCGGATTCGGTCTAATGGACGCCGGCGTGGACCGCGCTGAGATTGTCCAGAACGGTCGCGTCCCGCAGGGGTGGGAAGCGTTGCGCTTCGACGGCGAGAGCACCCTCGCGTCCAAGTACGCTGCAGGCGGCAAGTTCGCTGTGCAGCCCGACTCTGCCTCCGAGTCCGACTCGTCGGACGACGAAATGTTCGACTCGTCGCGGCCTGCTCTTGGCGTCATCCTCGGCAAGCGCCGTCGGAGCTCGCGCGCGACTGGGCCGCCCCGCCCAAGCGAGCCGCCCTCGTGGTACGACGCGCTGTGCGCTCCGCGCGCGCACGTCGTCGAAGCGCTGCGGAAGGCGAAGCGCCAGCGGTCCAAGGCGCTCGAGCGCAGCGGGCCGGCAGACCGCAAGCGCGCCAAGTTCGCGATCGTCGGATCGAAGAAGGTCCGCAAGCCCAAGGCGCAGCGCGTGCGGTGGACGACCGCGCTCAGGGACGACGAGAGCGACTGGAGCGGGTCCGACACGTCCGTCGAGTCCCGCGCGTCGTCATCGCTCGACGCGGTTCGGAGACCGGCCGCGCGCCCCGCAGAACCCCCAGCACCACCTGCGCCGCCCAACGGCGTGTTCTTACTTCTCTTGCAGGGATCCGCGCCGGTCGTGCAGAGTCCCATGGGACACGCTCAGTCGGGCGCAATGGCGTTCATGGCGCTCACGCCGTGCTCGCCGCCCGCGCCCGTTGCGGGCCGCGTCGATGGTGGGGACGTCGAGAAGGTGTGGGAGATGGCGATCGGGGGTGGATTTGGACGAGGCCTGCCAGGATTGAGTGGTTCTGATAGCCGAACAGGTGCGATATTTTCCTCCACTGATTCCGCTGAGCATGTCGCTGATTGGACTGGGTTCGTGTAGTGTCCGCATCGCTGATGGAGAAGGCGCACCGCCTTCTCGCGGAGGCGCTCGAGGCGGGATCGGCCGGTGGCGAGGATATCAAGACTACCCTGAGCGTGTCAACGTATTTGGAACTGAGTAAGTTCGATCGCAGAGGCACGTGCGCACCGCTTTTGACGGGCATTCCCTGCAGCGCCATCGGGCCCCAGCGAAGTCGGCCTCTCTCCGACGGCGGTGAAGACCCGACGACGGTCGTCGACCGTCTCCGTGCCCCCTCCACCGGCACCGCGGCTCGCTCTCCTGGACGCGCCTGCCTACGCCGTCGGACACGTCGGTGCCGTCCTGCACACCTCCCCCGTCGCACTGCGCTTCTGGGACAAGATGGGCTTTTCGCCGCTCAGCGGGCGCAAGGACGTCATGGCCCTTGCCGTGTTCGAAGGCGAGGCGGCCGGCGCGGAGGCCCGAGAACGCGTTGGGCGATGGCTTGCCGCGCTCGAGAAGACGTGGGAGGGCTGCAGTCTTGGGCGCATGACTCGGGGGCAGGCGAACGGACTGGAGGACGGGGTCGCGGGCTTTGCGCGGGACAGCATCGCTGCAGCTGTTGGTGAGTGGCAGTTCAACGCTTTATTGTAGGTGCCGCCGTTTCTGACGCTTTGGACGCGTATTCGCAGCCGCTGTCAGCGGGCAGCTCCCTGAAACCCACCCCCACTTCGTCATTTACGTCCTCGGCTCCTCCACATCCTCACCCATCGACGCAACGCTCGCCCAAACCCTGTCCTCGCCCGACGCCCGCATTGTCGTCCAACCTCTTCCGCTCGCCGACGTTCTCGACGCCTCCCTGTCCAGCTCCCTCTCCACCGCCCGCCTGAAGCAGCTCGCTTTCTCAACGTTCGACCGCCTCCTCCGCCCCGTCGAGCGCCTCAATCCGCGCCCGGTCCCGCCCTTCTCCCGCGCAGCCGACACGCTCGTGCAGTACCCCGTCTTCGCGCTCGGCCGCAGCTCGGACCCGCGCGCGGACTTCACCAGCTGGCCGCTCAGCCTCGGCGGCGCGTGGGAGAAGCACACGATGCTGCACGTCGCGTACGCGCTAGACGACGAGGCGGAGTGGATCTTTGCCGCGTGCGTTGATGAGCGCGGGGAGGGCCACGCGCAGCGGGCGTGGAGATCCCCCGGCAGGATTGGCAAAGATGCTGTGCAGCACGCCATCGCGAGCATCTGGGAGTTCGCGAGGGAGTGTGCCGCGCGGGCAAGCGTCGAGTGGAGGATCGTCTTCTGCAAGAGCGGCCGGATGTCGTACGCCGAGTTCGAAGGTGAGCGTCTCCCCTTGCCGCGCTTCTTCGCATGCATCGACTGATGCACCCTCTTGTTCCTCTTCTCCAGTCTGGCAAGCACTCATCGCTGCGGACTCGGGCAACTTCGGCCCGCCCGTTCACATCTCCCTCGCCTGCATCGACCCCTGCTCGCCCGTCCCTCTCCTCCGACCGCCGCGCGATGCCGAAGTGCCCAAATCACCAAAGAAGACTGGCGAGTCCCCCAGCATGCTCCTGATTGACGCCAGCCGGGCCGTCTACGCCGTCTACCCGTCACATCGAACCACCCTCTTCCCGCCCGTCCCCACGCCGTTCTCCGACCTCGCCTCCCCTACCGACTTCTCCGAGACACCCATCATCTCGCCCCCGCACAGCTCCCTCCTCCTCTCCGTGCCACAGGACACGGACCTCTCCCTCGCGCGCACGGCCCTCTCCCCCTTCCGCCACCCCGCGCTCGCGTCCATCTCCGCCCTCGCCGTGCACCTCCTCTCCACTGCCCCGGACGCGGGCGACCTCACACCAGAGCGCCAGCTCAGAGACGTCACAAGAAGCTTCCATGACCTCGCCGTCCTCGCTGCGGACCGCTGGGCGCTCTGCGCATCCGCGAAGGTCGTCCCCTTCCATGTTGCCACCGTCGAGGGCATGCGCGACCTCGCGCGGACGATGAGCGGGTTGGCGCCTGCATATTCGTAGCTCGCGCGTTTTTGTTATCTCGCTTTCTTCTATGTACTGTATTGTATGCATGCTACTCTTACCTTTGCATATCCTTCGTACTTCGCTTGCTTTTCACATTGCATGTCTGTCCGTCGCTTTTAGTTCCCTTCGCTTGCATGCTTGCATTGCACTGTTGTGACTGCGTTTTCCACTGCGTGTGTCTGAACTGCCACCTTGGTCCTCAATCCGCTTAAAAAAGGGTGTCAAACTGCCATGCAGTTGTGTGTGCTAGACGACAACATTAATAAGTAGATTTACCAGCGTTTATTAAAGTCATCTCCTCGTTGGTGTAGTGGCTAACATCGGGTGTTCTCACCGCCCAGCCCCGGGTTCGATTCCCGGACGGGGAAGCTTGTCCCTCTGGCAGGGACAACGTTTTTGGTCTTGGGAATGCCGTTGTCCATCCAGCTCACCGACTCATTCTCACAAACAAAGTACTGTAGATTTAACAGTGTACCGTCAAGGCTGTTTTCCACTGAGCCTGGCGAACGTTGGGCTGCTCCTTCGGTAGAATCTCGCAATGGGACTGGATGCTCTGTCGCTATTCCACCCCGCCCGATTTGGTCTCATGCATTTAGCATGCCTTCCTTCATAAGGCCCATCACGACGGACAAGAATATGCACAACTCCTAGGGAAGACGACGACTGCCAGTCAGACGTTCACTCGAAACTCAATACTGCTCATTTGAACCTTGGAATGCCCAACGATGTTGACCATCCTGATCCACCTTTGTGCTCTTTTGTTGGTGCATGTCTAACTCATTCATTGGATCTCGGATCTCGTCCAGCACAGATGAGAAGGAGGACGCTCGCGGTCTGCACGCAGTCTAGAAGCTGAATACTTATGCCGATGTCAGCGGAAGCGCTGCCAATCCGACTTACATAACTACGGTAAAATTAGGTTTTCGCGGAAGATTTTGTAAACGCGCACTTTTGCTTAATACTTGTGTGCGGTGGCAGCGTTGGCTTCAATTGGCAGATATTATCGACCTCGAGCGACGGAACCTGCGCGCTACCGCTGCAGAAATCATATCGAAACCGCCGACTTTCTAGTGCCACCATAAGTCAGTATCGAGGATTAATGGTCACTGGTTGGCAGGAGATTTACTTTTCTGATTCCTTCAATCGGAGCCCGCTGTGTTTGAGATACCACCCGCCGGCTGGACATAGTACAGCAGGAGGACTGCGTAGGAAGCGATGAAACTCAATCTGAATTTTGACCACTTCCTGTTTCGTACCCTAACGTTGTCACGAGCATTCAGAAAGACTTCCAGCATGGTCAAAATGCTTCAATAATTGATATCTTTCAACGCTGCCTATGCTGCCCAAACAGACCTGATGGCGGTTTGACACCTTCGATGGTGAGAGTACGACTGACTGCGCCCTGGTAACCCCGTGCGGTCCACGCCTCCGATAATTCTCTAAAATAAAAAGTATGCTCTTCTCATCAGTGTACATTAAAGGTATCCGCCGCACCGCACTTCCTCGCAGCCTGCAGGCAGGCGAACTGAGGCACGTGACGGGCCGGCTCTCTGCTTGCCTCCGCTGCTGTGCCACTGGCCCTTGCTGCCTTCTTCACATGCCAAATCCCACTCACCCCTCGACTCATCGGACGCTCCTGGTCGCGGCCCTTGTCATTGCCATCCCCACCCTCGCCACCATACTCTACCGAGCCGCCACCACACACACCGTCGAGCCCACCAAAGACAGCGAGCAGCCCATGACACGCGAGGACGACACCGCGTCCGCCGGCGAGGGAGATGTCCCACCCCCAGCAGCGTCTTCTTCCACGCCCGCCGCTGCCGCCCCACCCTCGTCCAACGCTCAGACGCAGGCGGGCGCGGGGAGACCGGTGAATTGCGAGCAGGCTGCGGGGAGGAGATGGGCGTGCAGGTGCTTGAACGTGCGCATAACGCGGACGACGCGTGCGCCGCGTGAGAAGGCGCAGCAAGGCGACGCGCCTGGGGCGGGGGAACACCCAGAGAGGAGCGCTGAGCTCGTCCATGTCGTGCCGAACGGTCTGAGCGTCGTGCGTCTCTCATCTACCGTTTTTGAAACGCCCTCCGTGTCGTAACCATGAAAATCTCCGGTGGAACGGCCCCAGGTGCACCCCCAGCTCGTCGCACGCATCCCCCTCACCCTCAATTGCATCGGCATGTACCCGCGCCGGATCCAGGTCCGCTGCCTCAACTGCCACACCGACATCTACTCGTACGACGAGCCCACGTACGGGCCCCAGACGACCAGCGTCGTCGTCGAGGCCGAGGACGTGCAGACGGACGAAGATGGCCAGGTTTGGGTCGGGAAGGGCGAAGGCGTGCTGGTATGTTCCCGCTGATTCCTTGTCGACCTGGAGATATATGCTCATTCGTGATCTTCTCATGCTGTAGGTGGACAACGAAATAGACGACGCACGGAAAGATCCTTCGTACTCGCAGGCATTCGACATCTTGACCTCCCCACCCGGCGTCCCGACGCCACCCCGCGACTCCCTTCCCGCACCACCCATCCCCTCCGCGCCGGTCGACCTCCCCACCTCTACCTCACCCCTACCTCCCCAAACTGCCTCCTCCATCTCCTCATCCCCGACGTCTACCACGCCCACCCCCGCGCCCGGGCCTCCTCCGCGCCGATTCCTCCCCCCACGCGACCTCTTCATGCCCGCGCCCTTCACGCCCTCCGACGCCGCCTACGCGCGCCTCGCGTCCCTCGCCGCGACGCGCTCGGCGCAGCTGCGGCAGGAGGGCGAGCGGCGGGTGGACCAGTTCCTCGAGCAGGTGCGGCGCGAGGTGGAGGAAGAAGAGGAGCAGGCGCGCGAGCAGGTCGCGGTGATCTGGGCGCGATGGCGGACAAACGCGAAGGAGGCGGCGGACCACCTCCCCGCGCCCGAGCGCGACGGGCGCAGGCACGCCGTCTGGAACGAGATCAACTCCCCGACCGCATCGTCGCCCACTCTCTCTACCGGCGGAGGGAACGAGCCAGCGGCGGCGGCGGCAGCCAACCTCTCCTTCGAGCGCATCGCCTCCCCCTCCCCCTCGACCCCCCACGTCCCAACGAGCATGCTCGGCCGCTCGCTCTCGACCTCCCACCTCGCCTCGTCGTACCACGCCGCGCGCGGGCGCCCCACCAGCTCGTCCCCCTCGTCCCCGTTGCGTTCGCCCTCGACCTCCTCCTCCCCACTGCCATCCGCCGCTCCGGGCAGCATCGCCGTCCCCTCCTCCGTCAAGCGCGAGCACGCGGGCAAGCCGCCCGACCTCGACGTCGCGAGCAGCCTGATGGTCGTGCAGGAGGAGCTGGCGACGCGGATGAGCGCGGACGACGCGGCGGAGGCGGCGCGCGTCGCCGGCGTGCCCCCGCCCCCCCTTGAGACCGTGCAGGAGGAGGCGAAGGCCAAGCCTGAGCCGGCGCGCGCGGAGTCGGCTGACAGGCGCAGCCGAGACCGCCAGGGAGCGGCAAGGAAGGTCACGTTTGCGGAGGTGCAGGAGCCGCGGGTGTATGTGAATGGGAAGCGCGCCGATATGGAGGAGGACGAGGTGGAGGAGCGGATTGATGAGGCGGAGGGTGCGTTGCCTTTCATTTTCTCCCGCGCAGCCCACGGTACACTGACTTTGGATCTGTGGAACAAAACAGCTGCGGTGTTCGACTTCGACTTCGACCCAGAGGCGCCAATCGAGCCCGAGACCGAACAAGCCGCCGCGCCATCCTCCTCGCCGCCGGCCTCCTCCCCCCCGTCCACTGCGGCCCCCGAGCGGTCCCCCTCGCGGGACAGTGCCGCCGAGCGCGCGGCGCAGCACGAGCGCGACATCCGACGCGCGCAGGAAAAGTTGCACGAGATCCTCGCTGCGAACACGCCGAGCCACCGGCGCGCGTGGGCGGAGGCGGCGAAGGTAAGGAGGCCTGTGCTGCCGGAGGAGGAGGAGAGCGAGGATGAGGAGGATGGCGAAGGTGCGTCTTCCCCTTTCACCTGCTTCGTGTATATATGTTCACTGTGAGCTGAATCGTCGCGTCGTCCTTGGGATAGACCTCCCCTTCAAGCCCGCCTTCGCCACGTCCGTCCCAGTCGACATCAAGTTCCCGGAGCAGTACCGTCCTCCGCTCGAGCGCAAAACCTCCCTCTCAGACCGGAACATCCTCGTCCCGCCTCTCGTCCCGCGCCCGCACTCTCCCGCGCGCGCGCAGCGCGGCCCGCTCTCCCCCTCGTCCACACTCCCCTCCACGAACCCGCTCCCTATCCTCCCCGTCCTCTCCTCCTCCCAGCCGGCGCCCCAGCCAGGGTCGCTCAGCGCCCGCCGCGTCTCGTACGCGCTCAAGGACCTCTCCGCGACGATCGACCCCGGCCCGGTGCTCGAGGACGAGACGCTCGAGGACCCGCGCGTGGGCGAGGTCGAGGAGCGCCTCGCACATGCGGGCGAGAGCGGGTTCGTCGCGCCTCATTTGGCGAGCATCTCGAGCTTCCGCCCGGAAGAGGGCATGTGGAGGAGCTTGGTGAACAATTGATGAGGCGTTATGATTGTGCGTTGGGGTTGGGTGGGGTTGCGGGGTTGACGGGTTTGGTGGAGATTAGTGGTTTATTCTGGCGTGTTTGGCCGTGTATTAATTTTCCGAATGAGGGCTTGGGAGCTTGGTTTTGTAGGATACCGATGATGATCGCACTGTGGAATCTGCGCTGCGGGATTGCGGAGGCTGCGCGCTATGGTGGTGCAAGGAGTGAGCCTGTGTGTGCTAGGACCATCGGATGTTCCAGACTAGTGCGTTGGACTTCCCTGTTTGATTTATGAGTTGATTTAGGCGGATCGGAGAGGGAGGAGGCACCGGGAGCGAGGGCCAGCGGGTGAGCGGTGCGGGCACGGGCTAGCCCGGCTGGTGGACATCGATGGAACGCTCTTGGACAAGATGGAAGAGAGATTTGGAAGAGATATTATGTATGAGACTGGCTTTGAAAGATTGCGTAAGGATGGTGATAACCGCAGTGCATGGACGGGAACCCCTGCTTTCGCAGAGGGCGGGGAGCATGCCCAAAGCCGTTTTTGACAGGTCTTTCTTTCCCCAAATACAGTGAAAAGGGCAGAGTTTCATGGTTTTTGAGGGGAACGCTTGAATGTGGCGACGGTGACGATAGGTACTCATGTACGGGCTGAGAGCGCAGCAGGCGTGCACAGTCACGGTGTCGTTTCGGTGGACGAGGGTTCGTCGCAACGCAAATAGCGAGATTGATCTGTCTGGTCATTCCCGAAGCAGCGCATTTCATTTTCTGCAGGACTTTCCAGAAGATAAAATACGGTGCGGACGACGGGGTGCGATTATGCTCTGGAGAAACAGCGGTTGCCAGAGCTTCGAGCGTCACATAGACTAAGCAGCGGATGCGACACTCGAACAATCCTGCTTGGGCGCACAGCACCAGGATACCACTTCAATGGCAGTACATTGCCTTTGCCTTAATCTTCGCTGGCTCCAGGGGCAGATCAGGCTCCTCAGGAGTGCGCCCAGGCTTCACCGTTTACCACGTTAAGTCCGCTGCGCGCCGGGGTCTGAGCAGCAAACCTAATTGTACACAGATCGAGCGTCGATTTGGACTGTCGTTTTCATTTGAATATCTATCAATTGCATTATTCCGGTACATGGAACTGTCGCGTGACTTTGTGCCTCGTACAGACGGCTTCGGGCAAGCGAGGTATTCCACGCATGCACTTGCCACAGATGACCTACTCGAAGAACACTCCGACCCGTAGGTACAGGCCAAGACAAGCCTATTAAATACGGCAATACTTTCTCAAGTCCATTTCTCCGAGTGTAAGGCAACTGTCCTCGGTACGCGTGTGCTGGTCGGGTCAGTACTTACTCTTTCAGAAGGTCTCTGGCGGGCGGAGCTGCTTTCTGACATATTGAGCATGCCGACGGCTGCAGCATGGGCTCGCTTCGCCTCGACTTCCACCCTCGTTCTTATCACTGCGATCACCCTTCCATGCATCCGAGGCATTACAACGGCATCCTACATGACTACCTACTACGGCGCGATCATTGCTGCGTGGTTGACCTTTCGTAAGAGACGGGAGTGTGTGTCCACGAGAATCATGCTGAACTGCGCTCGGCCCCACCTCCTCAGGAACTATCAGCATGAGCGGGAGCTGGGCTTGGCGTCTGCCGGCTCTCTGGCAGGCTGCCGCACCGTTCATTCAGCTTTGCGCCATCCCCTTCGCACACGAATCTCCTCGTATGCAACCTCTCGCTCTTCTCAGAGGGACATCTTGCTGATTATGGGCTGTCGGGTTTCGCAGGCTTCCTCGTGAAAAAGGGACGCAACGAGGAGGCCCTCGCCATTCTGGTCGGTACCACACCAACGGCGACTCGCAGGATCCACTGGTACAGCACGAATTCAATGAGATCTGCGAGGCACTTGAGGCGGAGAGCAAGGTTTAGGTTGACAGCTGGAGCGACTTCCTGCAGACTAGGAGAACAGCAAGCGTTTTCTTATCTGCGTGATGTGCGGAGTGGGTTATTCTCCGTCTCTCGGGTGGTGTGTGCTGAACTCCCTTTTCCTTCTTTTTCAGCTTGGCTCGCAGCTCAACGGCGTCTCCATAGTCACATAATGTCGAGGCTTGTTCACATTTTAATCTTGTGCTGACTCTGGGTTGACAGTGACTATCTTGCACCTGTTCTCACATCACTCGGCATCACCCGATCGGCGCAGCAAGCAAGGTTGAACGGAGTCTGTTACATTACGTTCGTCCTATCAGTGAGGTGCTGACCCCGAAAAATTCAACAGGTCTGCAGGTTTGAACTACATCTGCGCTATTGGCGCGTCGATATTTGTGGACAAGATTGGCCGACGCCCCTGGTGGATTCTTCCACGCTGGGGATGCTGGGTTCCCTCAGTAAGATTCTGGTTAACCACAAGCATAGCCTGCTTTTGTGCTGCCGCTGTGGCACTCAAAAGCTGTGCGCTGGCGTGTGCCAGAAATCTCAATTGAGAAAAGCACTGGTAAAACGTCTACAGACCCATTCTCCCTAATCCAGTCAGGTTGTCTAACTTTTTGCACTTGCGGAGTGCAGCTCGGCTTGCCAGCAGGCGAAGGCGGATGCGCTGATATTCACGCCCTGAGGGGGATGAGCTCAATTGGTGATACTTTCATTGACTAGTTGGGGAGAAGGCTCTGTACCAAGCGCAGTGGGGAGTGGGGGAAACGCTGCGATAGAGCGTCTCACACGGAAGTTGCGCTTCCGAGCGATCCGTGAGCTGACTGAAAGTTTATGAGCGAGCGAGCTCACAGTGGCCCCCACGCCTCGCTTCCGGACGTGCATCTTCCGTCGCAAATCAACGTCTTTCAGCATCTGTCTGTCGCCCGCACGAACAATTTTCAGAGCGCCCATAAGACGATTCTCCTTTCGGGCATGCTTCTTGATAAAGATCATTCGAAGACAATTCGAAACTGCACTGCAGTATACGCGGCACGCACTGTACTTCGTTCAGGTTCACATATGACTGTACTTCGTCCAGTCGCTCCTCAAAGTGCCTCGGCCGCTTCAGATGTTTGACAAACCGCCTCCATCTTTGCCTCCTGCTAAATTGCCACTCACCGCTGAATGGATTGCGGGGTGTGCGCTGCACAGTCAGCACGGCAACGATCGCTACATAACAGTTCTGCCTCGATGCTGATTCTCCCTTTTCTTGCTTGAACTAGACCCTTATATCGCTACAACTAAGTCTTCAAATGTTCTTCTCATCGAAATAATACTGTGTCGACTTCCAAACTCTTTCAACCCCTGAAGATTGGCACTCGGAGCTGAAGAAGCACCAGGTCGTTATGGCTCCTATGACCCGCTTCCGTGCCAACGCCGACCACTCCCACTCGGATGTACGCCTGCTCCTTTTCCCTGAAAAGCATTTGGGGGAAACTAACTCGATGCCTGACCGTGCAGATTGCGGTCGAGTACTACGCTCAGTGCGCCTTCGTCCCCGGTACCCTCATCATCACCGAGGCGACCTTCATCGTGCGTCTTCTCTTTTCCCACTGTCGACCCTCTCCCCATTAGAACTCTCAACATCATCCCTGCAGTCCCCGGCCGCGGGTGGCTACCCAACGTCCCCGGTATCTACACCCCCAAGCAGATTGCGTCCTGGAAGAAGATCACGGATGCCGTCCACGCAAACGGCTCTTTCATTTACCTGCACCTTTGGGCGCTCGGCCGGGCTGCGGATGCAAAGACGCTCAACGGCGATGGCTACGACGTAGTCTCGTACAACTCAAAGAGTTTCAAAAAGCGTACGCTAGGGCGGCGTTCAACGCTGTGAAGGAGGCCGGTTTCGACGGTGTCGAGGTGAGTGCAGCTTGAGATGCTGCGAGTCTGATCGGATCCTGAATTTGCTGCCACTGCTTAACAGGTGCACGGTGCAAATGGCTACCGTAAGCCAACCGCTACCCTCCCATTTCCACACCAGCCGTTGCTCACTTCTGTTTTCAACCCAGTTGTCGACCAGTTACATTCAGGACACCAACAAGCGCACAGACGAGTACGGCGGTCCCACAGAGAACCGTGCCCGCTTTACTCTTGAAATGTGCGCCATTCCGCTTTTTCATTTCTCGTCTGTCCGTGCTCATTCCCGGTCCCTCGATGAACAGCCTCGACTTGATCGTCAAGGAGGTTGGGGCCTCGCGCACAGCCATGAGCCTGTCGCCCTTCTCCACCTTCCAGGGCATGAAGGAGGAGAATCTGATCCCCACCTCCTCATACCTGATCACCCAGATCAAGGAGCGCTTCCCCGAGCTAGCTTACCTCCATGTCGTCGAGAGCCGCATCGCGGGCGCCAGCGACGTCGAGAACGCCGAGGAAATTGACTGTGCTCTCGAAATTTGGGGTGACAGGCCGTTCATCACTGCGGGTGGTGTAAGAGTCAGACCGTGTTCTGCCCTCGTCGAACGGTCCTTTGGGTGCTGACCTTGGCCTTTCATTCGTGTCCAAACAGTTCAAGCCCGACTCTGCTAAGTCTGTTGCGGATACCAAGAACGCCGCGGTTGCGCTTGGCCGCCCGTTCCTCGCCAACCCGTAAGCCAGCATGCCGTCCTGCTGACCGAAAATAATGCTGACTGCTCTGTAACTTATGATGCGCAGTGACCTGCCCGCGCGCATCCGCGAGGGTGTCGAGCTCAACCCATACAACCGCGACACTTTCTACGTTTAGTCCGTCACACTCTTCCTCCCTTCCAAAGGATTTACCAACTGACAGTGGGTTTGACCTCTGCAGCGGCCCGGCCCGGACAAGGTTGAGGGCTACACGGACTACCCCTTCGCGGAGGATCTCGAGGGGAAACTGTAGAGGGAAGTCTGTAGACACGGATTGCGGATCAGCACATTGTTCATTGCATAAAACATGTCCACTCGGTTCTCACGGCATAGCTTCTGATGCGCATCATTCCAGACGCGCATTTCAAATGATTGCATGAATAGCTGCATAGGCCATCGGCCGCCGCAGACCTGACTGTGCGTTGAGTAGGTACACGCGTTGAATTGCAGGCTGCATTCTTGCGATAGGTCGTCGCCACATCTGCCTTCCTCCGAGCCCACTCCTTGCCAGTGCGACTGATCAGGATACAATTATGTTCCTCTTAAATCATGTCCTGTTCCTCTTAAAGTATGTCGCGCAGTCGTGCAACTTGTTACAGAAACCCAGGTCGAAACAGCTTGGAGCCGACAGCACTCGTCGCACATCCTGAATCTCGAGAAACTTACAGTAAACCGACCCCAACTTCCCAACGTAAACCCTGTTCTTCAGTCTACTTTTTTTGCTCTGCGTACACGAAACACAAGTAAGAACCCTTCAAGGTATCAGAATAATGTCGAAAGCTGCATATGCTACAGTCCGCATCTCCTAACGCAACTGGCGTCAAACAAACTTCCAAAAAGTACATGAATGCAGGCAGGTTGCATACCATCAATAACCATGGCTAAAAGGCAAGCAAGAAGCAAGTGCAAGAAATAAACCAAAATAAAGGCAAAAAGGCATGCGTCGGGTCGGGGGAAGTGGGAAGGTGGACGGGAGCATGATTACAACGGCGGTGCGAGGCAGAGACGGGGAGGGGTATTGACTACGTGCTACTTTGCAGGTCCATGGCGCCGTTGCCGGGCGGAAAGGGGAAGCGGCATAGAGGGGGGTGGGAGAGGAAGTCCATTATAAGTGAAAGGACGTAGTCCATGTGAGCGGAAGGAAAGGCGGGACAGCGTGTGCGAGACCGCGAGAACTGGGTATGGGGAGGGTTGGGGGGAGAGGAAGAGAAAGGGAGAGGATGTAGAGAGCGGGTTCAGGAAGGTCATCCGCCCGCGCTGCCGTCGCGGGGCCCCGGTCCCGGCCCCGGTCCTGGGCCGCCGCCGCCTCTCCCGTATGGAGAAGGCACGTGCGTCCAGTGGGGCTGTCCGCCCGGTGGGCCCGGCGGCGGAGGGGCGGCCTGCCAGCGCGGGCCGGGGGGTGCGCCTGCAGAAGGGGCGTACGCCTGCTGGTGCTGTGCGTGCGAGGGATATGGCGGAGGATAGTGCTGCTGCGGGGGTGGTTGTTGCTGGGCGGGGTGGGGTGATTGAGGTTGTTGGGATTGTTGGGAGTGCGGATGTTGGTGCGCGTGGGGGTGCGGGTGAGAGTGCAGATGGGAAGGGTGCGGATGGGGCTGGGACTGGTTCTGCTGGCGCGCAAGCTCGAGCTGATGCCGCAGCGAGTCGATCTCGCGCTGCATGTCTTCTTGCGTTTGCTTGACGGTATGGATGTAGTCGACGGCTGCTCGGAACCCACCCAACCGGCAATGCGCGACGAAATCTCAGCATCCACCATTTTCATCCACCGAACCCACGAAGGAAACGGAACGGACCCTTGCTCAAGATCTCCCACTTGCTGCTCTTGGTCATCGCGGGCCTCTCGCTCGGCAGTCCGTCCCGGAGCTCATCGAACAGTTCCTTCATTTCCTTCCGGCGCTTGCGCTCCGCGAGCTTGTGGCTGACGCGCAGCTCCGGGCTCCGGCTGTACGGCGTGTCCTTGAGGTGCGAGGGCAGGGCGTTGGGCGCGCTCGCGCGTCGGTCGCCCGCTGCGGGCAGAGACGGCCCGGACGAGACGGGCGGGGGCTGCTGGTGTTGCGACGAGGACGACGCGGGCGCGTACGTCGTCGAGCCGCTGCCGGAGGATTCACCAGAGCCATGCGACCAGATGCTGCTGCCCGCCGAGTCACGGCGCTCGTCGGGCGCGCCGGAAGACGCGGCAGTGACGACGGACTGCGCGGACGAGCGCCGCCCGAGCGAGAGCAGGCTCTCCGCGCTGTCTCGCCGGTCCTGCAGTGAGAGGTTCGCGATCTTTGCGTCGAACGCGGAGCCCCGGCGCTTCGCGGGGGGCGGGAAGGCGAAGGCGGATGGCGGCGGGGAAGGCGAGTATTCGCTCGCGGCGGCGGCGCCTGCTGCGGAGGGCGACTCGAGCGGGGAAGGACCGAGCGCGTAGTCGGAGGACGTCTTGCGCTTCAGGTGGTGGTGGGGGCCGGGGAACGCAGACGGCGGTGGAGGTGGTCGCGCGAGGTACGACGGCGGAGGGGAGGTGATGCTCGCGAGGGATCCCCGCGAAGACTGGGACTGGAAGGGATGGTGCTGCTGGTGCATTTGGTGGGATCCCTGGTGGTGCGCCCCGTCCACCACGGCAAAAGAGTGCCTCCGCGCAGGAAAGTCATATCCCGGCTCCAACCCGCCGTATCTTCCGCCACGCGGGGAGCTCGCGCGCGAGCCGCCAGGACTGGGAGGACCGGGCTGCTGCTGCTGCGCGGCGGTGAAGGGGGAGAGGGTGTCGAATCGCGGCGGTTGGGATGCGGAAGACGCGGGAGTATTAGGACATTGATTGGAGAAGGGAGAGGGGGAGGAGAGGTGCAGGGATGGGTCGGTGAGTGATCCGCGGCGCCCTGCAGAGAGCGCGTCGAAGGAGGGGAACGCCGGGCGGTGCAGAGACCGAATGGGGGGAAGGGACGGCTGCGCATAGGGATTGGGAGGTTGCGTCTGCACGGCCTGCCCCGATCCTGGGCGCGATGGTGGTGGCGGACTCGGGCAGAGGTGCGAGGGCGATGCGGGTGCGGAGAGCATCGCGGGCGAGGAGGCGGCGGTGGACGGGAAGATGTGAGGGCGTTAATGTGCTGATGGCTGCTATGAATTTGCGGTAATTTTTTTTTTGTGACACGCGGTGCCTAGCCATGCTTAGAGTGAGGAATAGCCCCAGCCATGCGGGATCTGCGCTAGAAGCGAGGAGAGCGTCACGCACAGGCAGCAGGCTCGCTTTGCTCGATCGGAGACGCCCGAGAGGCAAGGTCGCGGGGAAGCGAAGGATGCTCGTCGGTATGGCTGTATGGAAATATTTGATGAACAATATGGTCAGATGTACAGCCCCAGACCCAACCCCAGATCCCACCGCGAGCCCGGGAATCGCCTTTATTTTGAGCGGACAGACTCACCGTCCACCAGTGGCGGAAGCAGATAGATCCCCCTCGGACGGATGCAGCACACGTACAGCGCCGTTTGAACACTCGTGCTCGTCGTGCAGAAGCGCGTCGGCGCCGGCGCGGATGGGCGGGTCGAGTAGAGTCCAAGCGGCAGGAGCACGAGGGCGAGGGCGAAAGAGCCACGGCAAGGGGACGCTCCGTCAGGGCTGGCCCGCGTGTCGCGTGGAAGACCGAGCGGCGGGCAGAGGCTGTTTGGCCCAACGTTGTCTGAGGCCTGATCGAGCTTTGCGACGGCGACCCTGCAGCAACGGCGTGCAGACTGGAATGAAAGAACGAAGAAAGTGCGTATCCTCGCCGGCGTCCTCGCCGTCGGTGAGTGGAATGAGATGAGGGTGTTCCGGAAAAACCAAGCTGGGAGGACCAGCAGATCGGGTGCGCGCTGTTGGAGCACAGTCGTCCGCTCTCAAGCCACAAAGCCACATTTTTGTCTTATCAACCCGGGGAATAAACTCCGGGTCTGTAGATGTCAATCCTTCTACGTGCTTCCGTCTGTATAACAGCGCGTCAATCACCAGGAGAAACACTGGTGAGACACGTCTAATGCCGTGGGCTTCAGCCATCCTTCCACCTCTTTCCGGATCAGAGTGCACGGACGCAAACAGTCAGGGAACCATATTGAGCGCAGGTTGTTTGTTTGTACCTTGGCAAGCCTCAAGGCGAAGGCGTTTGCCGGCCCCGTCGGGCACTACTCTCGTCCAGACATGCTCCGGTGATGGTCGACACCATCACCATACCTTTTTAAGTTCTTTCTGACGCGTAGAAGTTTCCAGGCTGCTCGTGAATGACCAACAGGCGGGGCAAGTGCTCTACCAGTCTCCGCTGCAGCCCGCCTCGCACCCGCCGGCGATCTCGAAGTACAACGCCATCGTCGGCACGCCCCAGACGTCCTCGGAGGGTTACATCGACATCGGGAAGTTGGCCCAGTAGCTTTGAAACCTTTCTATAGCCGTTGTAAAGGTCCCATATCTCACCAATCAATCATTGGGTTGCCGCATCATTTCTGTACCTCTGGTGTACCCTGTGGCTATGTGTGTTGCGCAACGCCCACTAAGGTCCATTGAAACCTGAGCCTGAGACCAGGCAGCACGCTGAATATCGGAGGAGCTACCCTTACCTGTGCAGTCTTGCATTGTGTTGATGCGGTGCTGCCTCCCATTGCAGTCTACGGAGTGATGCAGCGGCCCTCATGAACCCTCTACCCTGCCTTCTCGAGAGGTATCGTCTGACGCGAAATGCACCAACTTGCGTACTGCAAACGAATGTGCGAATATGCTGTTCACTCGCATTCTGAGAACGTGTCCTGAAAATTTGTACATTCCGAAGCACGAGGTCCATGGCATGACCACCAGGCATTTTCACGAACAGCGTAGGCCCGTTGACTAGATCTTTGCCCACCTCTTCTGGCATTCGATAAGAGGCCGTTCGCGTCCACCTTACCTCAAAGTAAACGCAGTTGGTTGCATTTCCTCCAGCTTAAACCATCCCTCACGCTGTCCACACCACTCTGCCCTCTCCTCAGCGCAATGCACGCCGTAACGGCCGTTTGCACTTGCGCACTCGCACGGACTGCTCGCATCCATTGAGAGATGCGGGCATGCGTATATGTATGGACGTGCGTGTGAAACGTCATTTCAAGCGTGACCAGTACGAGCGAGACGGATGCGATGCGACGGACAAGAGAGTTGAAAAGAACCGAAGAACCAGGAATAGAGAAAATCATCAGGATCCCAATGAGAAAGAAAGAAGAGGCGTTTGGGGAATGCGCGATGCAGGATCATGCTGTCCGATGTTGAATAGGTATAGAGGCGAAATGAAGAGAAGCAGCGGAGAAACAGCGGAGCGGAGTTCAGGAGAAGTAGCTGTAGGAATGAAGGTAATGTGTCGTTAGCGTGCATGCGTGCGAAGTGCTAGAGGTGAGGAGGGGGCAGACGTACCGGTCGCCGAAGTCGCCCAAGCCCGGGACCTGCGGGAAGAGGAGGCTTGTCAGCGGGACTGGGAGGAGGGGGCTAAAGGACGATAGGGTTGAATAAGAAAGAGGAAGTACGATGTAGTTCCGGTCGTTGAGCTTTTGGTCGACCCAGCCGGTGATGAGCTTCAGGTGCGGGAAGCGCCCGCACATCGCCTTGATCCCCTCCGGCGCAGCGAGGACGTTGAGGAAGATGATCTAGTACCGTCGTAAAGGAGAAAGGGTCAGCGTGCTGCTTCAAGAGAAAGGTGTGGGAGGAGGAGTGGAGACTCGCCTTGTCCTCCGGCACGCCCCGCTCGAGCAGGACTTCGACGGCCTTGATTGCGGATCCACCGGTCGCTGTGGGTTTGTATGCTCAGTAAAAGCCTCCGAGAAAGCAGGGAAGAGGTTGAGGGAGAAAGTGCGTACCAAGCATCGGGTCCAGCAGGAGGACGTACCGCTCCGCGATGTCTTCCGGGAGCTTCGCATAGTACAGCTGGGCCTGCGCCGTCTCCTCATTCTGTCCGCACCAAATCCAATCCCCGAGCGTCTCAGCACGCATTTCTCCAGAGTTGGCAGGAGAAAGACGTACCCGCTGAATAAGGATCTTCCCGATCCTGGCGCTCCGACAGCACTCGCGCAGGGCGGTCTCCATGCTCTCCCCCGCGCGCATAATGGACACGCCGCACAGGCGCCCCTGGAAGGACACGCCCTCGTACGCCTCGCCCGTGGCGGTCATGACTGTTTTGGGGACGACAGGGAGGTGGTTCAGGCCTGCGGGCAGCCTTCCGTCAGAGGGATGAGGTGCAGGATGGAGGGGAGGTCCGGGGGGAACGCACCCTCCTCCACGAGAAGCCGGATGACGCGGTCGGAGTAGAAGATGAAGTCGCCTCTGATTTGGTGGAGAAACCGAGTAAGAATGGATGGGTCAAGGAGGTCACACGAGCAGACTCTCACCGGCTGGTGGTCTTGTCCCGGATGATAGTCATTAGCCTGTCCCCGCGCGCTCTCCTCCCAATCAGCCATCTATCCTAATCCACCTCTAATCTTCCATCCATATCCTTCACCCAGCGAGCCGCGCGCGTACCCGTGCAGCTGCGCGGTCTGGGGCAGCGTGAGCGCGTTGGGCGGCAGGACGATCGTGCACCCCTCTGGGGCCTGCTCAGACGCGAGGAGGCAGGACTGCTTGTGCGGGGAGGCCATTGCGGATGATGTGCTGCTATGAAATGTGTGCGTATGTGTGGGGGTGTATTGGAGCGTGGAAATGATGGAGGAGGCCAGGAGCGGTAGTTGGGCGTGCGACGGAGGGTGGACAGGAATTCAAGATTGTTTGGCTGAGGCTCGGCAGGGACCGCGCCGAATGGCCGAGACGCCGCGGAGATAGCGGCGACTTTCAGGGAATCACTGGTTGCAAGCAGCACAGCGACCTTGCATTGCTTCGATGCAAACTTCCTGGCCATTATACTTCTCAAAACCCCCACCCGTAAACCTGCAAGGTGCTCGGAAAACGAGTATCAGTGTGCCACGAACGATCCGCTCAGGCTTCCATTACACGCTTTGCTTCGGGTTCCTTCATCAAACAACCTCTCTTCGGGGCTTTCAATGCTCAAGTACTTACAAAATGTTCTCCGTCTCACTTAACGTGTGATGGACTTGCGACCGCACCGGACGCGGCGTAGGCAGTCCTCTCGAAGTACCAAGGTCGGCTGCGTCTTCTTTTAAGACAGAGATTCGTTGGATAAAGTTCCCCATTCTTCAAGTCCTGGGAACGTTGGATCAATTGTGGGTAAAGCGGTCTACGTGTACCTGCCGCAACTAGAGCACAGCAAGATAGAAGTGGATCTGCAAACAGTCCAACCACCAATATCGATGCACTCTGCACCTCCTCAGGCCTCAGCTTGCGCGCGACTGAATGAGATCGCAAGCCGCTTGAACCCTCCCCTTCGGCCTGAAAGCTCATGTGCCCAACAGCCCATTTCCCTTCAGTCGTTTAACCCGGCCCTGAAGCCCATGCTTCACCAGAGTCTGCGCGCACCCAAGTCAGGCCGTCTGGGGGGAAGGGGGAAGAGGGGAGCCCGAGATGTTCAAAGCATCAAGCCTTGTCTAGATCAAAAGGAGAAACATTTGGTATGTTATCCTTCGTTACATATTGCCCTTCGCTTGCGACCACCATGTCTTGTCAGCCCTTCACACCGCTTCAGGTGATGGCTCTCTTACCGTCCTTCCAGCCGTTGTGGATTCGCTGAGCTTTCTGTAAGCTGTCCAGCCCAGTCGAGTGCTACATTGTTTAATCGGGTGTTGGGAAGAGAAGTTTTATTCTTGTGACGTTGAATAGGAATAGAAGGAAAAGGCAACGGCGATTCGACCTATCAGATCAGGCAAGCCAGCTGTGCGCGCATTCATGGCTGGATGACCCCTTGGCAAGAAGCACCTGAGTATCCTTGGAGAAAGTGAACATGGGACCTTGTATTCTGAGAAAATCAAAAAGAGACTGCACAGCGAATGAGCCAGCTGGATGTTCTGTCGCGCAGCGTTTCAGGCTGCATCGCCGAAATGAAGTTTTCGGCATGACTTCCTTTCGGCGAAACGACACGCTGCGGCCAGCGTGCCGTGGACGCTGCGCTGCACCTCCAACACCACATCCCAAACGTCTTCTCATACGAAACCCGCAGGGCATCTTACCGCCCAGTCATATTGCAAGCAGTATAGACTGAGTCGGCGCTCAGCTTTAGGCCGAGGTGCGTCTTCTTATACCCTATGCCTCGCCGACTGGGAAGCCTCACACTGACTTCTCCAGGCTCATTTCAGTGCGAGTCTGAGGCTGAATTGCCCACTCGGGTGGTGTACTCCTTGAAAGTACATCCGATAGGTGCGTGTAACTTCCCTGTAGCATGCATTCGAGCGGAGATTGGAAACGCCTGGGATCAGCGGTGGTATCGCGTTTGCTGATCCGGCCGGCACTGTTGTTCGCAGTCTTCTCCCTTCCGCACCTCTCGCTCCCTTACCACCGTCCCCTGCGTCCGCCCATAACAAGCAACACCGACTCTCATTCCTTTCTTCCTCATCATACATACACGCCTCGCACTCCCTACACCAATGTCCAGCTCCGCCGCCTTCGCGCCCAGCGCAGCGGACGTGCGAACGCGCCCGCGCAAGCCATCCCTCTCCACGCCCACGCCCTCCTCCTCATACCCTCCAACACCGCCCACGCCCAAGGACGACCGACCGATAGCGACGTCCGGGTCCGATCCCAAGTCGCGCCGCGTGCGCGCGTCGGGCGGGCTCGAGCTCTCCCGCGGAGAGTACAGGCTGCTCGCGTTCGTGGTTCTGCTGGCGCTCTTTGTGAGGCTGTGGAGGTTGGGGCAGCCGTCGAGCGTTGTGTGAGTTTGATCTTTATGGCGCGTTGGAATGGGTGAATGCGGGGGGCTGAAGCTGGGCGGCAGGTTCGACGAGGTGCATTTCGGAGGGTTCGCGTCCAAGTACATCAAATCCAAGTACGCTGTCCCTCCTGCTTGCCGGGATGCTATCAGGATCTTACCTTCATGCTGCAGGTTCTTCATGGACGTCCATCCTCCTCTCGCCAAGCTCCTCATTACCCTCGCCGGTTTCATCGCCGGCTACAACGGGGACTTTGCCTTCAAAGATATTGGCGAGTGCGTCCTTCCACCCGTCTCCCTGTTTCGCCTTCATCTCACGAGTCCTCCTCTTCTTCAAGCGACTACCTCGAGCCCGGCGTCCCCTACGTCGCCATGCGATTCCTGCCCGCCATCCTCGGCGTCGCGCTCGTCCCGCTGGCGTACCTGACGCTCCGCGCGCTGCACTGCCGTGTCGCGACAGCGCTCCTCGGCGCGCTCCTCGTGACGTTCGAGAACGGTCTCATCACGCAGAGCCGGCTCATCCTCCTCGACAGCCCACTCATCTTCTTCACCGCCCTCGCCGCTTTCTTCTGGACGGGCTTCGCGAACGAGGACAAGGTCCCCCAGCGCCAGTTCAAGAAGAGCTGGTGGACTTGGCTCACGCTTACGGGACTCGCTTTGGGTGCTGTTACGAGCTGCAAGTGGGTGCGTGAAAACATTGCACCAAGCCCGACCACCGTCCTTCAGCGACAACCTGCTGATGCAGACTGCGTTGCCCGCACACAGGTCGGCCTGTTCACGATCGCGACCGTGGGGCTCGCGACTATCCGCCAGCTTTGGTACCTCCTCGGCGACCTTCGCATCGCGCCGCGGCTGCTCTTCAAGCACTTCTGCGCGCGCGCGCTCGGCCTCATCGTCGTCCCCATAGTCTTCTACATGCTCATGTTCGAGATCCACTTCCTCATCCTTTCGAACTCTGGCTCCGGCGACGGCTTCATGAGCTCCGAGTTCCAGCATACTTTGAGGGGGCACGGCATGAAGGACACGTCGGCTGGTGAGTGGGCGGTGGTGGCCAGGGAGGGAGGGAATGACCAGAGGTGCTGATGCGGATTAGTGGGGCGCCCAGACGTCGCCGTCGGCAGCAAGATCGCGATTCGCCACCTGAACACGCAGGGCGGCTACCTCCACTCCCACGTCCAGACGTACCCTTCCGGCTCCATGCGTACGTCTATATCTAGAACGATGAGAAAGGTCATCACTGATCCGCGCTACAATTCCGCTGCGACTCCCCAACCGACAGAGCAACAAGTGACGCTCTACCCTCACCGCGACGACAACAACCTCTGGCGGATCTTCAACGCCTCGGGCCACAACGCGGACAACGAGCACTACCTGTACGAGACGAGCCCGCTCGTGCACATAACCGACGGCATGCTCGTCCGCTTTGAGCACGTCTCGACCGAGAAGCGCCTGCACTCGCACGACATCCGCCCGCCTGTCTCGGAGGTCGACTTCCAGAACGAGGTCTCTGCGTACGGGTTCCCGGGATTCGCTGGCGACGCTAATGACAAGTGAGCGCTTTGCTTCAGTCAAGGAGGAGGTGCGGCGGCTGAGCGGCGGCGGCGGGGCAGTTGGCGCATCGAGATCTACCAGGGCGACGCACACGACCGGCACTCGCGCAAGCGGCTGCGCGCGATTCGCACCAAGTTCCGCCTCAAGCACACCCTCACCGGCTGCTACCTTTTCTCGCACAAGGTCAAGCTCCCCGACTGGGGCTTCGAGCAGCAGGAGGTGACGTGCAACAAGAACCCTGCGATGGACAACTCGATCTGGTACATTGAGACGAACGAGCACCCTCTGCGTACGCCGTCTTCCCTTCTCACTGAGAGAAAATTCACTCGTCTGACTGTTTGGTCCGTTCTGGTACAATCCGCAGTCAACGACAACGACGACAAAGTCAATTACCGGCGCCCGTCCTTCCTGTCAAAGTTCCTCGAGCTCAACGCCGTCATGTGGCGGACGAACGCCGGGCTCACGGACCGGCACGCGTACGACTCGCGCCCGTGGTCGTGGCCGATCCTGCGCCGGGGGATCAACTTCTGGGTCAAGGAGCACCGCCAGGTGTACCTCATCGGCAACCCCGTCGTCTGGTGGCTCAGCACGCTCAGCGTCGCGCTCTACGCGGTCGTGCGCGGGTTGCTCATCCTTCGCGCGAAGAGGGGGTACAAGGACTTCAACCACTGTGCGTTGGGAAGAACTCGTGATCCGTGGGAGATGCACGCGTACTGAGTCGCTGGTCCGTGCTCAGCGTCGGTCGTCTTCTACGATGAGGTCTGCGGGTTCCTCTTCATCGGCTGGGCGTTCCATTACGCGCCTTTCTTCCTCATGAACCGGCAGCTCTTCCTGCACCATTACTTCCCTGTCAGTCGTCCATTTCGCACATTATCGGATTGATCAGCTCGCAAGCTAATTTGTTATCCCTTCATCCAGGCGCTTTACTTCGCGATTCTCCTCACCTGCGCCGTCTTCGACTTCATCACAGCGACGTTCAAGCCGCGCGTCCGACTCCAGGCTGCCGCGGTCGTCCTCATCCTCGTCTTGTACTGCTACGCGCACTTCAGCCCGCTCGCGTACGGTAACCAGTGGACGAGGAAGGGTGCGTGTCTTCCGAGCGATGCAGCAATAGAAGCTGATGGGTTCTGGTTGCTTTGGAACAGAATGCCAGAGATCTAAGTGGCTCAAGACGTGGGACTTCTCTTGGTATGTCTTTGATCCTTGTGGCTCCGACAGCCAGTACGTTGCTGATTGCTGATGCTCTCTTTATCTCAGCGGGGACTTCCCGTACGTCGAAACACTCACAAAACCACTTTCCTTTTCGATGCGTCCGCTCATGAGTTCACACTTTACAGGCAAAACTATGCCGGGTATGAAACGAGCGCCCCAGACAAAGCGAGCATCCCAGCCACGCTTGCCGTCAACCCCGAATCCGACGCTCGCGCGCGCCTCATCGCGGAGGAGAACGCCAAGCACGACGCAGTCGAGCAGGCGCGGGTCGCCGCTGAGACGACAGCGGAAAACACCCATGTCGTCGCCCCTCTCGCCCCGGGACACGACGTCTTCGCGCAGCCCGATGGAAACAAGCTGCCGTCGAGCAGCGGCTCGGCCGCGCCCGCTGCGCCGG
>JTLS01000230.1:0-24812 GCA_000826855.1 Basidioascus undulatus | reverse complement strand
TCTAAGCCAAAAGGCCAGAGAGGATGAGGAACAAGCAAAGGAGCACGAAGGGAGGTCATGCTGTGGGAGGCGCACTGAACAGGCGGGCGGGCGGAGAAACGAGCAGGCCGCTCAGAACGATGAGCCTGGTTTCCCTTTTTTTTTCACTGCCATGGCAATCGCGGGTCCGTAATAAATAGCGCTCCATCCAGAGAGGCACGCTGTATGCCTCTTGATAGGGAGACAGAGAGCGTGCCTTCGCCGCTGCATTCCCTCAGTCGCAGAGCTGAGCTCTCCAGGCGGCGCGATGTCTACCAGGCAACCACCTGAAATTGGAAAGCTGCCTCTTTGTTCACCTTGCAAGGAACAGAAACCTATGGGGTGCACATTGCCCCCTATCGGTTGCCTGAACGGGGCGGTTCTGCCTGCCAGTCAGCCATGTCCTCAAGAACCGTGCGTGTGTATTGGGTACATGCATCAACGACTCGCCACATGTATCCCTGCAAAGACCCCAAGACAAGCGGTTGGTGATGCTCGAGTGTACTGTTCGAACCGGTGTCACAATGAGCACAAGGGCAGGCTGCATCCATTACGCAGCCAACTGCTCCCGCTCCCGCTCCCGTCGCTTTCGCTCTTCATCTCTCTTTCACTGGCCGCACCGTCTCCCTTCCTCTGATTGAATCTCCCAATGTCATCGGAGGCAGTACAGCCGGCACTGATTCTCTCACTTCCCTGCAAGCTGCTCTTCCGCATCCCCAACACTATCTGCCTCTCCGACGCTGTCGCGCTCTCCCAGACATGCGCCTTTCTCAGAGCATGCTGCAATGAGGACTTCTTGCTCGTGGAGATTCGCCGCCCAGGGTGCGGAGTTCCCAGTCACACTTGATAGCTGGGAGCTCGGATCATCCTCCGCTCAGCCGGTCCGAGTTTGCAGCCATGCTCTTGCAATTCAGTGACAGCCTGCTTTCATGGACAGAAGTCATGCGGTGCTGTGCAGGTTGAGTTGGAAGGTGTGCCACATAATAGAGCAACTAGTGACGTTGGGAGACATCGCTCTCAATTGCGTGAACTGTGCCATTATGATCTATTGCAACTTTCCCATGGGTATGACAGCTAACTTTCGGATTGCAACTTGAATGGCAGGGTATTCCGAAATAGACACTTGGAAAACATTCACGGCCGGTTCGCACCATAGACCGAGGGCCAGCGCGGGGTGGGACAGCAGGGGGGTGTACACCTTTGCCTTGTGTACCGCGGTGGCAGGGGGGTGTTGGGGTGAAAAGTGCCACGTCGAAGGCTGCGGAAGAATACTAGGAGATTCTTCCTGGAATATGGCACGGAAGAGGCGCGTGAGATGGGATGTGCTCGAGCTGGAGGGTCGATGGGGGCAATCGCGTTGGCATCGGGGCTGGGCATCTTGAGATAAGGCCCCGTCTGGGGTTTGTGCTCGGCGGGTGGGGGCAGGATGCATAGCGCTCCATTTAACCGGTGTATATGGAATAAGCCTCCGGCTGAAGATCCAGAGGTGGGTTGTATGTGGGTGAATACGGTGGTTGCGGGCTGCTGTGGTGAATAACCTAGAAGCGTGCGTTACAAAACGTTTCGTCTTTAAATAAGAGCTAAGGCAGTGTTGCTGAATGGGGAAACAGGAGGTTTGACGCACCGAACCGTTCGCACACCTCGCACTTGCCGTCCTGCTGTGCGCCCCCACAGCCCTCTCTCTCCACCAGAGAAAGCAGCCCTGCCGCCCTGCGTACTCCGCTGCACTCCGGCAAGTGAAAGAGGGAAGCGGCAGTATTCGCCGGATAAGGCAGGCAGCACTCGCACTGGGAGTCGTCAGCCTGCCGCGCGTGTGCTATCCAGAAAGAACGAAGAGCACCAACGAAACGCTTCGTTCTTGATGTGGGGTGGCACTTGAATGGGCCTAAAGGTTAAACATAAGAGTAATGGAGTCCACGCTCATAAAATGCCGAAGGGGGAAATCATCAAGGGAGGGTGGAGAATGAAATGGGCGTGACGCTGTTCGATTTAGGTGAGCAGTTAAGAGCATTGTGCGTTTCTCTGTGCTAGCGTATATCAGACTGCTCGGGCCCTGAGTAGTTTTGTTTGGTTGAGTCTGGTACAGATTCAAACCTCTGCTATTTTCTGAAGGACGGCTCGTCATCCAGCCCCGTGATGTCTCCGGCACAGCAGGAGACAATCTACCAACCCGGGTACGCTTGCCGGCCCTCATGTTTGGGCAATAGTTGGCAGTTTAGCTCACCAAATTTCCCCTAGATATTCTTGGTTCCCGTACTAATGGGCTGTGAGACTGTCAAATGGGAATGAGGAATGGGAGCACGCGGTACGATGCATTGATTTGCCGTCGGACTTCATGCGGCCATTGCATGGGACCAAATATATATTTAGGAGATTGTTGAGATTTTAAAGTACAGAGAACGCAAAATGTCTGCATCCTTTGGCAAAGGAAGAGTGGGATGGATTGGTCCCCAAAATTGCAGCTGCTGCAATCCTAGGTAACCAGCTGATATACAAACCCTTTATCAGCATCATGATCGAGGGCTAGAACATATTTCAGAATTATTAGAGGAAAACCATGATTATAGTGCGGTCGCATTGGCTAATTCGGCCCCGGGGCAGGCGGGCTGTGAATTTTTTGAAGCATGGGCAATGCACAGCTCTACCATCAGCAGTTACGCTGCAACGTGTTCTCATTCAATATTTCATGCCCAAGTCTCCGTGAGTTCCCATTTCCGAGCACTTTGGGGCAGTGGAGTGGCCTGTTGGAAGTGAAGACTTCTGCAACAACACGACAGTCTACTACTGGCCTTTCTGATTAGCACGCGAAGGTCGCATCTGCATTTTTTTCGCATCTTCTTCTAGCCCGGGTATCACATCTTTATATCTGTATTCATGCTGCATCTACAGCAGGTAGGTCATGGTTTGGGTCGGTGTTTCCACCCCAGCAATACCGGAAACTCGGAGGGAGACATTCAAGCATGTGAGTCAGGTTAAAAAGCCGCTGCAAGAGCTCTATTTTCACATGTTAACTAGAATTATTTGGCAAACACGCCCAACGCACTTGGTGTTTAGGGCGTATGGAAGACTCAAGCGATAGCGGAAGCGCAGACCTTCGATCACTCTCGAAAGTGGGCAATGACACATGTATTTTTTTTTAGAATTCAGGCCAAAAAATGGGTATATCCGGTATCATGCAAGCCCGTGCCGACATGCCAGGACATCAGTCCCTCTAGCCCCCAGCCCTGCATACGACGACCAGCACCCCGACATACGCTGCGTGCTTGCAACAGCACTATGCATCCTCGGCGCTTTCGAGACTGCACGAAAGGCCACAACATTAAAATTCGGCCGCTAACAAAGGCCTATATGAGTATCATTATACTCATCGACTGCACTTCAAAGTCATGGCAATGTTCTGGCGAGGTGGAAGCTGCACACTGCATGCCAAATTCTGCCTTCCGTAAGGGAATTCCACCTCTGGATGCTAGAACGGATCAACATGGGTTAGGCAAAGTTAAAAATAAGTAAAACAACCGTTTTACATGGTCCGATAAATCTCAACCACATGGACTTACCTCGCCACGCGCCCCCTGTCACATTCCACAGTTCGTGACTGTACTGAACTGAAAACCCTGCCTATAGACATGGAGGTATCTCGTCCGAAGAATGATCAGAAGGAATAAGAGTCGGATGATGACCAGCGTAAAGGGTCGACGGTAGATGGACAGGCTTGGGATATCGGAAGGCGCAGCGTTGCTGAAACGACATCGCGATCTTCTTCTCTCAGTGAGGGCCCGAGCTGGTAGCATCAGATTTTCCATGTGAATATTTTCCAGGTGGTTCAGGGAATGAGGGGATTGCCGTATGCGACAAGGGGTCGGTCCAGTCGTGTTTACAAGTGAGTTCATCAGGCAGGACAGGGGACGAGGGTACAAGCGACGTTCCGTGCGGGCAAACAATCACTTTACTGTATATTGACGGGATAAAGAAACAATAACAAGATTCTAACGATTAACGTTTCGATGCGCCGAACACGCAGGAAGAACAGCGCCCGTTTCTTCTGCCTGCAGTAATCGCTGACATTTACCTACTTAGGAAAGCATAGCAGCGCTTGCGAATAACATCAACTGCTCACTCCCTGTCCCGGGTCCTGTCGGCCCGACTTCAATACAGCTTCTCTGCCCTTCCGGGGGACCCCAAAGGACCCTGAGCACTGGACTGGGCTGATCAAGAGAATCGGAGGGACGGGAACACAGGTGGAAGGCCAGCAACGGGGCCGAGTTCTCCGTTCCGGACTGTTCTTCAGGTTCCGAGTCGAGGTAAAGGTACGGCTGCTATTCGAAGGCGTCGGATAGCGCGACTCCTCGAGCGAGGGTTCGAGTTTGCCCCTCCGACTTGTGCGTCGGCAACAAAAGTCAAGATCGAGCTCGCCTACACCAGTCGCAGTACTGTGCCAGCGGGACCCCGGTTCTCACCCTTTGAGAGCAGATAAAGTCCTATTATACTCGCTCACAACGATGCAAAAGGGGGGATTGCGAACGGTAGACCTGACGCTTGTGCGCCGACGCGCTATCGTTCGTGCCGCGCAGTCTCGCGAGAGCAACCGACTTGAAGCGACTGTGCGGAAGACACACTGATGATACCTGAATGAATGCCTGGGAATTACCCGTCGACGCAGTATCATATCAATCCCCGCTTTTCTCGAGCGCCTGAAGCAGCGCAACAAGTCGAAAAGAGTCTATGCGAATCGAATTGAAAGCGAATGCGACGAAACATCCCAAGCCACAGCCGACAGCGTCCTGGCCGCCTCCGCTCCATGCAAATTGTTTCCCAGCCCAAGCCCGAAAGCCACTCCGTCGTTCCCCTTTCCCGTCTGCCCGAGTCGTATCTTCAAAGGTGCCCCTCCGTCTAGAGGATCGAGCTGTAGAGGCAATACCCGTTAGATACTCAAGCAGGAGATGGAGTGGGAGAGGTGAAGCTGAGTTGCAGTTGACGCACGAGTACTCGGACACAGGCTTCTTGGTGACGATGCCTGGGTGGGAGGGCACGCCGTTGATGCGGTGGAAACCGTTGATGTTCTTGTGGAGCGTGATCTGGAAGACGGACGCGCCGCCCTGGCGGGAGGTGATGGTCGAGGACGCGAGCTATACATGGGCCGCAGTGTCAGCTCGAACATTCCATACAACTGTCATCATAGTGTATGGTTTTGACGCACGCTATAGGGAGAGAAATGTATTAGTTCAGTTGAGACATCGGGCGGTCGAACAGGGCAAACAGGGCTTACAAGTACTCCCAGATCCGGTACCATCGCTCGCCGTACTTGGCGATGACCTTCTCCTTCTGTAAAAGCCCCGCACGTCGCATGTCAATGCTGTGCCCACCTCCCAAAGAGCGGCCTACAACGCACGTTGGAGAGCCAGTTCTTGTACCACCGGAAGATGGTCGCCGAGTAGTGAACGCCTGCCAAAAAGCGCGAAACATCAGCACGCTGGCCCGGAGCGACCTGGGTAGGCGAATGCACCGAGAACATCGATCTCCTTGACTTCGAAGCCGGCAGCCTCAACCTGGAAGGCAATATTGTACTCAGCATGCACAGTGGGCGGAGTCACATTGGGGGCTGCGCGCACCTGGCCAATGACCCAATTGAGCGCGCAGGAAGCGTCGGCACCAGGGAAGACCTGCGAGCGAATCGTATCAGCACATCGGCTCTTGCGTTCTTGCAACGCATGAGCTAAGTCCGTACGTATTTGTTCATCTGCGTAGCATGTCCGAATCAGCCACCGCAGCGTGCGAGGGGTCGAGGGAAAGAGCAAGAAGACGAGACGCACGAAGAGACCCCAGATCAGGTCCTCGTACTGCCAGTGCGGGCGGATACCGGCGACCTGAAGGACGAAGATGCCGTCGTCGTCAAGGAGGTCGTACACCTGGCGGAGGAAGGACTGGTAGCGGCGGATGCCGACGTGCTGCGATGCCCATCTCGGTCAGTACCCGGCAGTCGAATGGAAGAGAGGGTACGGCTGTGCAGTGAACACACCTCAGCCATCTCGAGCGAAACGATCTTGTTGTACGTGCCGGGGGTGCGGGGGATCTCGCGGTAGTCCATGCCTGCATCAATTCAGATCTCAGCGTCAGGCATCTCCGGTGTAGGGGCAGGAAGAAGGAAAACGGGTGTACGCACAGAGAATGCGAGCCTGCTCAGGCGAGACGCCGTTGTCCTTGATGCGCTGGTTGCCAAACTTGGTCTGGTTCTTGCCGAGGGTGATGCCCGTCGCGTCGACGCCGAAGTTCTTGGCCGCGTACGCCGCGAGGGTGCCCCAGCCGCAGCTGTCCCATCCCGCAAGCCCCCAATGTCAGATTCTGATGCGTTAGATCACAGTTGCGAAGATGGGAGAAGGAGAACGCACCCAATGTCGAGCAGCTTCTCACCGGGCTTGAGGTCGAGCTTCTCGCACACGAGCGCGAGCTTGTTGTCCTGCAGCTCCTCGAGCGTCTCCTCGCGCGTGATGTCGCGCACGACGCCGGACGTGTAGATCATGCGAGGGCCGAGGAACCTGTGCGAAGACACTGCTATCAGCGCGCATTCGGTTGCGAGGGCTGCGAGCTGAAAACGCACCACTCGTAAAAGTCGTCACCCCCTACACAATGAGGCAAGCAGATGCCCTCCCAAATGTCAGCCCGTGCTTCCTCCAGCAAAGGAAGGACCGGAAGGCGCACGGTCGTAGTGGTCCCGGACCTGCTCCTCGTCCTGGCTCTTGGAGTGCATGATGACCTCGGGGAGCATTTGCGTCAAGACATACTTGAAAAGCTCCGGCGTAAAGTTGAACTTGGCCCAGTCGTGGCGGTACTCCAGGACGTCGAGCATGTCGCCTGTCCGTCCATCCCCCACCGCACAGTCAGCCTCCTCTGACTACCACCTCTGCGTCTCCCAAACCCAGCGCGCTACGGACCCTTAACGTCGATCTTCCCATCAAAGAACGCATCATGGAACACCTGCATGTTGATCTTGTTCTTTCCCTCGTGCTCGCGCTTGAGTTCCACGTCCTTGATGTCGAGGTAGTGCGAGACATCCCGCCCGGGGGGGATGACCTTCTCGTTCTTGCGCGGGCCGTACGTGGACATGAGCGTCCAGTACGCGATCGTGATCGGCAAGCCGAGAACGAGGACCAGGAAGATGTACGTCTTGAGCCCCGTGGAGAAGTACGGGATAGAGCGCTTCACGAGGTACGGGATCCCGAGGACGAGGGCAGCAAGTTGGTACTGCGATTCCCCATCCATGCTTCCTCAGTACGATGCGCTTTTTCTGCAAGAGGAGTAAGTACACACGTTGGAGAAGTACCCATTCCCATCCATCGGCAGCGGGGGGTTCGCGAACCCAGGGACACTGCGACGCCCAACCCAGCGTCAACCACCCCTTCCCCATGCCCCTTCTCCCTTCCTAACGAAACGCACTTGGAGGTCTTGACGCCCTGCGCGGGCACGGTTGTCGTGTCGGCCATCATCGACAACGAACGAATCGAGCGAGGGGAACGAGTCGTTGACGGTGAAAGGGTAAGACGAGAGAAGACCGTGCGTCCGCCTCGATGCTGCGCGCGCGCTCGCGCTGGCAGCGCGCGTCTCAGCGCGCCGAGAGGAGCCATGGGCCGTGGGTGATCCGCCGACAACAAGCTGAACAGCTTGGAACAGCACCCGAACAGTCTTTGAATAGTCATAATCAGACAATGGGAAACGAACAGAGCAGAACAAGCGCAAAAAGTCGTAACGTTCATCAATCAACAAGCAGGAGCAGGAGCAGGACCGAGCGAAGGCTATTACTGCGAACCAACAAAGCCTAACGTAGCGGCAGACTGCCGAGGGAAAGCTACTAGACCGTCTTCAAAACGGGAAAAGGAACCAGGGATATGGAGCTGGGAGAACGAAGGAAAGAACGAGTGCGACAACAAGGAGCGGAAGGGCGGCTGTATGAGCCTGCCACATAAATCTAGTGTTCAAATCGAAATCGAGGGAAGAGTTCTTCAGTCCAATCCATTTTACCCTACACCTCTCAATCCCTCCTCTGCGCTGCGTTGGCGCCGTCCAGCGCCTCCTGCTCCTCCCTCGGCAAGCTCGCATACGTGGGCGGCAGCTCGCTCTGCAGCGGGACGTCCTCCTCGTCCGGGTTCTGTGGGACGAACCGCCCTCCGTCGGTATGTACCCTCACAGCGCTGGCGTTCCCGCTCGCGTTGGACGGCGCGCCGGCGGGGTAGGCCTCACGGGCCTTGGCGAAGCCGGCTGACCCTCCGGCGGCGGCGAAGGGCGAGGCGGTGCTGCCCGTGGGCGGGTAGTGCGACGAGGACGACGTCGGGGGATAGTAGGAGGCGCGCTGCGCGCGGTCCCACGATCCTGCTTCGGACGTCGTCGGCGGGGGAGGCGTGTGCGACCGGTCTGTCCAGGGCCCTGCGGGCCCGTACGGCGCTTGCTGTTGGCGCGCGCGCATCTCGATGGACGAGTGCCCGTGCGAGGACGGCGCGGGCGCCGGGAAGGGCGTGGGCTCCACGTCCAGGTCGACGGAGTCGCGGCCGGGGCGGTCTGTGTGGGGCAAGAGGGGCGGGGTGAGCAAACGGGAGGGGAGGTGGAGGGGAGGAGAGGGAAGCATACAGCGCTCAGGCTTGAAGATGTCGTCTGGGTCGAAATCCGCCCGGCGCTTGGCCCGTCGGCGGAGGAGGAGGAAAATCGCGCCGACGATGAAAAGTGCACCGATTACGCCGCCGACGGTCTATTTGACGAAGGAGCGAGTGTTAGCGCGAGGGCGAGAAGGGGAGGGGAGAGCTAGGAAGAAGAGCACGCACCCCGCCCACTATTGCCCCGACGTTGATCGAGGATCCGCCTCCCCCACCGGAAGCATCAACCGCCACGGCCGTCTCGGACGTGACGACGGAGCCTGCCACCGACCGTCCCCAGCATGAGCACCCGCCCAACCACCCCGTACGAGCAAAGGGATCCACGTACCGCCCGGCAGCGTAATAGTAATGATCGACACAGTCGCGATCCTCGTCCTCGCGCTGGTCGTGGCGCGCCCCTCCGAGTCCGTCGTAGTGATGACGTCCGTCGTCCTCGATTCGCTCGTCTTGGAGCTCGTCAAGCTCTCCTCTTCGTCGTCGGTTGTCGGCGACCCGCTGCCCCCAGTCGTCGAGCTCCCGCCGCCGCCGCCGCCGTTGGAGGTGGTGGAGGACGAGGGGGGCTTGGACATGGGGGTACTGGATGTGGGTGTGGACGTGGGGAAGGACGTCGAGCGCGAGGTGGATGTCCGGGTCGAGGAGGTCGGGGTCGGCGTCGTGGAAATTTCGTCGTCGCCGCCGGTGGTGCCTTGGCGGGGGAAGAGGCTGCTGTCACCTGTCCAGGTCAGGCGCGGGTCCTGGGAGGGGAGGTGCGCGGTGCTTACGACTTGAGCGGCCGTCGGCGTGGATGTGAGTACGCCATTGTGTTTAAGGAGGAAGGATTGATCGACGGGGAGAACGGTGTTGAAGGTGGAAGAAGAGTCGAAGTGCAAGCGAGAGCGGTGGAGCGAGCCGTCGCGGTCCCAAAAAATGGGGCTGTGCGGCGGCTTCCGTTTGTGTGTGCACTGAACTTGCTGCCGCACCAACCCCTGTCAGTCACCCAGCGCGCTTGCGACTTCCAGGCCCCCTAGCTGCGAACTGTGTACACATCTGCGTCGTCAGTCGGATGGCGCGTACCGGTGTGTTGTCGTTGGGGATGTTGCTGGCGGAAGAAAGGAGGAAGGAAATGAAGGGGAAGGGGAAGAGAGAGGAACTTCGGGCCGCATTGCGCAGCTGACAGCCTTTGACGTCAAATGTTGACGCCGTCTGGGCTCTGACGACGATCACTATCACTACACTCGAATCGTAGGGATGCGGCGCAGTTGATTGGGAAGACAACACCTGGATAATACAAAGAGGGCGCAGAGGCATGTTCTCGTCCTCAGCAAAGAGAAAACAAGTCTGTTGAAGCTCAAATCGAATACAGGAACACGAGGAACCGCGAAGGAACACGTGGGGTGGAGGCTGTCCAGCCTTTCGGAGCAAGGTGAATACGCAAAACCGATACGGATGTCCAAATGACGTCGCTTTGCCTTGCAATCTCCTTGCCCTTGCGTTACCTACTCTTTTCAGCTTTTCAAAAGCCTTGATGTCAAGAAATATTATGGCTTCCACCACTCAAAACACCGAGAAGCTGGGAGTCGCCCTCATCGGCGCAGGCATCTTCGTGAAAGAAGGCTGGTCCTTCTCCCTTCCGTCTTCCCCTTCCCTAACGAGCTTACCCTCCATCCTCAGCGCATCTCCCCGCGCTCTCCACCCTCTCCTCCACCCTCTCCCTCCTGGCCATATACTCCCGCACCCCCAGCAGCACCACCTCCCTCCTCACCTACATCTCCTCCACCCACCCTACGCTCCCCCTTCCCGAGCCTTACTCGGGCCCCTCCGGCCTCGCCGATCTTCTCGGCCGCAAGGACATCCACCTCGTCATCATCGCGCTGCCCATCCCCGCCCAGCCGGCGGTGATCATCCAGGCGCTTAACGCGGGGAAGCACGTGCTGAGCGAGAAGCCTGTTGCGCAGGATGTTGGGGCGGCGACGGAACTGATTAAGGAGTACCGGACGGTTTATGCGAGGCACGGGCTGGTGTGGAGGGTCGCGGAGAACTTTGAGACGGAGAGGGGGTTCGTTAGGTGCGTCTTAATTTCTCGGAGAGTGTGAGGACAACATGCTGAAGCTGACATGCGTGTGATGGGCAGGGCGAGGGAGCTGGTGCAGCAGGGAAAGATCGGGGACGTCCGGACGTTTGCGCTCCAGGCGCTCATGAATGTGGGAGAAGATGGGAAGTACTACAAGACTGAATGGCGCAAGAAACCTGAGTACCAAGGTCCGCCTTCTCTCTCCCCCCCCTCCTCCTTTCTTCCTCACTGACGCTCCTCCCCTCGAACAGGGTACGCTCCGACTTCCTAACCATCTTCGATTGAAATAACTCATAGGCTTTTTTCTGGACAATCAGCGGCTTCCTCCTCGACGGCGGCGTTCACTATGCCTCCCTCCTGCGCACCATACTCCCCTCCTCGCCCGCGCGCCTCTCCGCCTACGCGACGCTGAACGCGCCGCACCTCGCCCCGCACGACACGCTGCACGCGTCGGTCCAGTGCGAGGATGGCGTGTCGGGGGTGCGTTTCCTGCCTTCTCACCCTCCTCTCCTCACTCCCCTCTCCACTCTTCCCTGTCCCTCGGCGACTGACGTGCTGACCCACCCCCCCAACAGACATTCCAGCTCTCCTTCTCCGCCCCGTCCCCCGACCCGCAAACCCTCCTCCTAACCGGCTCTTCCGGCCAGCTGCGTCTCTCCCGCTCGCGCAGTCAGACAACCCTCCGCCTCACCTCCGCCGACGGCAAAACGACAACCGAAGAGACGCACGAGAATGGCGACGGCGTGCGCGAGGAGCTGCGCCTGTTCGTGGAGCGTGTGCAGCGCGCACGGGCGGGGAAGGGACAGGGACAGGGACAGGGCGTGAGCGAGAGGGAGGATGTGGGCGACCCGAGGGAGGCGCTCAGGGACTTGGCGTTTTTGCAGGCGGGGTTGGAGAGTAAGGGGGAGAAGAGGGAGCTGGGGGAGCTGGTGGTTGAGTTTCCGGAGTGATGTGGATACAAAGTTGGAGGGATTGGGTGGTGTAGGTGTACGAGCCATGGGCTTCGGTTCAATTTCAATGAGTCTTGCGTCCGAGCGCTTCCCGCACCCCACTCCAGAGACTTATGCAGCAGACCGATCAATGGTCCCTCCCCACTCCCTCTTTCCTGGCCTTCCATGCGCCCCCATCCAGCACCTCCCTCACCATCTCCCTCGCCCTCCTCTGTCCCTCCGCTCCCTCCGCTCTCCTGCGTCCCACAAGCGCCCAATTCCTCGTACTCGGAATCCTAAGCGCCTCGCGCTCCGCCTCGATCCCCACGTCCCCGCTCAGACGCGCCAGCCAGTCTAAGTACGCCGCGTACCTCCCCCCGCCGCCCGGCGGGCTGGAGGCCGTGAACCGGCCCGTGAGCGTGTGCAGGCAGCACGGGATGGAGAGGTACGCTGCGCCGGGGGTGAGCGCGCAGAGGAGCGGCGCCCAGGGCGTGAGCTCGTCGGCGTGGTTGGCGATCACGAAGCAGTCGCGCAGGAGCCAGGCCTCCTCGCGCAGGAGGTGCGCGGGGTCGAACGCCTCCGCCTTGAGCGGCGTGGACGGAAACAGCGCGCTCCACGATTTCCGCGCGCGGAGGTCGAACCCGTACCCCGCGTATCCTTCGGAATGCAGGATGTGCGTGAGCAGCCCGTTCCCGCACCCGAGGTCCACGAACCCCCCGGGGGCGCGCGGGTAGGAAGTCCACGGCCGCGCGGAGTCTTGAACGGCGGGTGGGGGGGCGGTGGACGGTGGGTAGGTTGAGCGCCAGAGCAGGATTAGATAGGAGGCGATGGAGACATCTTCCCAGACTGTGTGCGGGCGGAGGTGAGAGAAGGGAGGCGAGGAAGGAGCGGGGTGGGGAGGGGCACACCGTGCTTGGATGGGTTGGTGGACTCTACCCAGAGCGGGATGAGGTGTCGGTACCGCTCTTTGAGCGTTAGGTATAGGTCTTGGAAGTCGTCGCGGGGGACGAGGATCTGTTTCCCGAAGAATCAACAAAGCGGGGCCAAGAAACTAGGCAAGAAATATGGTCCCCGACAACGCACATCATGGTTCACCCTCTTCTTGTACCCCTTCTCGAGCCCCAGCCCATGCTTCCACACAGTCTGCAACAGCACCAGCGCCGTCCGATACACTCTGGACTGTTCCGCAATCTCCTCCTCGCCCTCGAGCGGCTCGATCGCGATCCCAATTTCCTCGGGCGTCCATGTGAAGTGCAGTGTATTCACAGCGGGGTGGTAGTGCGGGACTTCGGTCTGCCCGGGCTCGAGCAGGGGCGTGAGGACGACACGCTCGGACGGCGGGGAGGAAGAGGGGGAGCGGTGGAACGTGCAGCGCTGGAGGAGGGCCGCATCGCGGTGCGGCTGGCGCGGGAGGAGGCGGCGGTGGACGGTGCGGTATGGTGTGGGGATTTTGGAGGAGGATAGGGAGGAAGTGGACGTGGGTGAGGGGGAAGAGGGAGGAGTGGGGAGGATGTCGGCGCGGAGGATGAGGGAGGATGTCCGCTCGGGGTGGAGCACCAGGGAGTCGAGGATCTCGACAAACGTGGGGAGTCCGAAGGGCGTGGGGTGCGATATGAGTGGGACGAGCGCGGTGGTGTTTGAGGACGAGGAAGATTTGGTCGAGGGACGGAGGAGACAGGTCGGGTTGAAACGCTCCGATGCGGCTGTTGAGGCCGCTGAAGGAGGATTTGAGGAAGCCTCTGAATTCGAAGGGGGGTTTTGATGAGGTGATTCCGACATTTTATGCGAAATTTATCAGTGTGTTGAGGAGGAGAAAGGTGAGATGCGAGAGGAAAACGGCAAGCAGGCGAAGCGAGAAGACGAGGCGAGGCGCAATTCCAAGACGCGTTCCGGCGTTGGCTAGCGGCGCTCGTTGACACCGGACTGTCATCAGCCCTGCCTCCCCGGCCCTTCTTGCATACCTTTCCGCTTCATTTCCCATTCACTTGCCCACACACCACACAACCCCAGCATGTCCTCGCCCGGATCGTACGAGCCCTCCGGATCCGAGCCCGACGAGCCCGAGGCGTCGTCCTCGCCCGCGCGTCCCTCCCGCGCGCGTCGCCGCGGCGCCTCCTCGCCCGCGCCCTCCGACTCGCTCGCCTCCTCCCCCCGCCAGGCGCCGAACCCGCCAACGCCCAATCTCCTCGACATCTCGCTCCGCAACCTCTCCTCGTCCTCCTCCCTCGCGCAGACGATCGCCACCCAGCGCGCGCTCGACCAGACCCTCCCCCCGCCTGGGTACGCGCCCGTCGACCCCCAGCGCTACCCGCACGGTGTCCCCCTCGGCGACGTCGACCCCGCCGAGATCATGCGCATGCTCGGCGAGAGCGACACCGCCGGCCAACCGAGACGGTAGGCGCGCCATCTCGAGCCGTCTTGCGCTTCTTCTGTTGTCGTTCTTTGCATCGTTTCCCTAATTCCTGTCTGTCTACGCATTATCCGCATCGTTCCATTACCCATTCCCGGCCGACCATGTCTCCGCTCTCCCATCCCCTCCACCACTCTCGCCTACCCACGTCACTGTCTGTCTACGTTCCTTGTGCTTTCTTATGCTTTTGTCTGAGGCCACACCTTGCTTGTACTTCGTTGATCCACAGAGATATGTATGCTACTGAAATGTGGAAGAGACTACCGCGCCTGCGATTGCTTTCTTCGCTTGACGATAACAAGGCGTGCGCTCTTGCGGCTTGTGCTCCTTCATTCTTGTTCTTGACCTCTCTACGCGTTTCGCCATCGCAGAAAACGCTCGAAAGTACTTGCTCACGTGTGCATTCCAGCTCTGTAATTTAGATTGTCTTTGGCATCCCACGGGCTGGGACCGGCTAACGCCACGACGGGGTATTTGAGCACGACATGCCTCCACAGCGTCCTGCTGCTGCCTTATAGTTGCTGCTCTCGCTCACTTTCGACCGACACTCACACCACACCTTACCAGCAACACATCGCCACAGGATGTCCCTCCCCAAGTCCTTCCGCCAGACGATCGGCCTCCAGCCTTCGCAGGTGAACGTGTTCAACGCCGCGCTGCTGGTCGTTGATGCGCAGGTGCGGGTTATCGCTTGAGGTGCTGCACGAAACAAGGCAGCTCATGCTTGGTTGATGGTTGTCTTGGGGGAACAGAAAGAGTACGCGCCTGGGGGCGGGCTGGCGGTCTCGAACTACGACTCGAGCAGGAAGGTCATCATCGACGTGATCGAGAAGTTCAGGAGTGCGGGTGGGGAGGTCATCCACGTTCGTCCCTTCCGTTCCTCTCTCCCTCCCTTAGTGTGTGCATCGCTTGACGGGGTGGAAATGAGCAGATCCAACATTCTACCGCCCCAGGCGCGCCCGTGTTTGACCCCACCGGCGACAAGTTCCAGGAGTTCGACGGGATCACGCTCAAGGGTGCGTTGTGTGCGGGTGGCCAGGCAAGGCCTCAAGCTCGGGTTGAGCTGAGAGCTTTGTTTCGGGGAGAGCAGAGAACGAGAAGTCCATCATTAAGCACGCTCCCTCGAGCTTTACGGGCACGGACCTGCACGAGTACCTGCAGCAGAAGGGGAAGAAGCAGATCGGTGCGTCTTCTCCCTTTGCGCAACTCGCGCTTGGGGACGCCTCCCGTGTTGACCTGGTTTCCTCCATAGTCCTGGTAGGCTACATGGCGCACGTCTGCATCACCGGCACCGCCCGGAGCGGGTTCGAGGTGCGCTTACGCTTCCCCAGTTCACTCCGCTCTGCAGCAGCGCCACTCACAGCGTTCTGCTCGGGCGATGGCAGCTCGGGTACGACGTCGTGGTCGTCAAGGACGGCATCGGCGACCGCGACATCCCGTCTTATGACGGCAAGTCCACCGTCAAGGGCGAGTTCACGACCGAGGTCGTCCTGCACGAGCTCGCGGACGCGATCGCGTCTGTGGTGGAGAGCAAGGACATCGAGGCTTGAGCGGGGCGGGCAGCTAATGTAGATTGAAATGGATAAAAATTCTTTGACCTTTCTTGCAGTGCTAGTTTACACACTCGATTGTGTCGATCAGCGCATTGAGCTGGTTACAAGCGCAGTCAGCGCAATCTGGCGGGCTTCGACAGCCTCTCACCGCTGTATGATTACAGTATATGATTATGGGTATATGGTTGCTGTTAATTACAAGAAATCTAAGGCGGCGCGAGGTACCCTTCCATGTGCTGGCTGCGACGGAGGAGATTCGATGTGGTGGCCGAGGAGGGTCTGCTGGCGAGCGGGTGTAGCTCGTGCCAAGGGTCCCTGCGGAGGCGTTCGAATCCCGCGGGCTGTCTTCCTGAGTCAGGGCCTCAATGCTGGGTGGTAGACGCGTTCAGTGGCTGTGATGGGTTAGAAGAGGGGGCAACGCACTCTGCAATGGTGATGTCGATGACACGCCCGAAGGAGATGTAGTACGGGGCGGACGTCGAGAGAGGAGTGTTGTCGAAGCTGGGCCGCCTGTTTAGGCGGAGGGAGCCTTGTCAAGGGACGGATCTCTTGACTTTGATCTCATGCATGGGGACAACGATGAGGGCTTACGACATTTGGGAAGCGCCGCTGCGTACCGTTTCTTGGGTGAATGCAAGCCCGCCCAGTCGCGATAGAGCTACGTATCGGGCTTCAGTTCAGAAAATTTGGGAAAATAGTGTGTCCTATCGAACCTAGTTGATTGTGATCGCCAGTGGATCGACAATGAAGTATTGCATTCAAGTTGAGCGCCATGAACACCTTCTCGCGCCCTGCCTGTTAGTATTGGCCGCCGATGTTAGCCGCGGCAGAGCATTTACCACAGCCAGGAGGTTTGAAAGCAATGCACAAGCGAAGAAGGCGCATCCTTCGGCAACGAGGACGTACCGAGTGCCGGTGTTGGAGAACTTGGTAAGGGGACGCAGCTTAGCTACGCAGAGTCCCAGACAGATCGCGTCGTATACGGTCGCTGCAGTGCATGCTCATCAGCTGACCTGAGCTGCAGAAATTTGTGTGAGCGCATGCAGTAGCAATAGAGCATGGTCGGCCAGTCCGGGTTGCTGAGAGCAGGCAGGAAGCGGCCAGCCAGAGCGTTCCAGCGCGACGAGTCGGTGACGATTGGCTTGATCCATCTTAAACCGGGACAGATGAGTTCTCTCAGACGCGTATTGCGGGCTCAAAAGGGAGACGTACAAACCTATATGTGCGATGGACAGAAAGCATAGGCATGCCCGCAGAATGCGGTTGTCGTCCCAAACCGCTCTTGCTCGCATCGCCTTTTTTCGTACGGTCAGGGTAGCCTGGTCAGGGTGAAAAAGAATGCCTGGCTCACAAATATTCCAGTGCAGGAGAAAGCTGAGATGCCAGCCATGGCCTGTACGGAGCTCAATATGCATAACGAATCTTCGTCTCGATAGATCGGGCTCACCAATTATTGCCTTGAAGATTGCTCCGCATTGTACTTGCTTCGAGCTCCACAGTACGACTATTCCCATGGAGAGCCGCCCAACCTCTGCGTCAGGTTTCGCGGACTTGAATGCGGTGGGATGCCAGCTTGCTAATGCCATCGTAGATACTCGCGCCAGGCAGAACAAGGCTTGCTGCGTTGGCATCGGAACTTGCTTCAGTCAACAGAACTTGACCTCTCAAGCCGGATGAGACCGGAAGTGCTGGGCTTCTACTTACCAGGGATCGCAGGGCCGGTAAGAAGTATGGCATTGTGATCAGACTCTCCCATGGGAAGAACCTGTAGCAAGTCGAGGCGATGGTGAGCGACTGGAGGACGGGACGCTCGACAAGCAGTGGCGCACGCAAAGAAGCATATTATCAGGGCCTTCAGTACTTCTGCCTTTGGATTCAGTAGCCGTCATGGCTCCAAGAACATTCAGCACGACCTACCGTAGTCCTTGACAAGCTCTGTCACACTGTACAAATGAAGCGTGAGTCCCCGAACTACCAGGTGGTGCTCAAACTGCGCACCTGTTCCAGTCCTTTACCATTCTTCCTGGATAACTGTGTAGATGTGCTCGGGTCTTTGAGTGAGCTCGGGTCGCGTGAATATTGTGGCGGGTAGAAGGTGGGCAGACGGAGAAGACGCTCCTGCCATGCCGACTCCACCGGGCGAGGAGAGGAGGTCGAGCGGGACATCTAATCACCCTTCCCGCAGAAAAATATCCTGTTCAGGGCAAATTATTTTAACTGGTTTGTGGACGAAACAGGAGTGGGGACCCGGTTGTATGTCCGCTGAAAGGGGCGCCAGTCCGATCACGGTGCAACGTGTCGCATGTCAGAACAGGTAACGGGAAGTGATGCAGCAACATGCGTGGGCAACAGCACCGCTCTTCAGTGAAGAAAAGTGGATTTGAAAGAGACTGGAGTTCCTGCTTCAAACTTTCAACTTGTGCAGGAGTGGCATGGTCCACATGTTGACCAAGCGACTCGCCGTCGCGCAGCGGCAACCCTGCACTGCATTGCAGTGGCCCTTGTCCAGCACAAACGGGGAATGGGGAGTTTGTGGCAAGCGTGTGCTTGTTGAGACAGTGCATGCAAAGATGGTCAACCTTCTGGCGAGCGCCGAGGCTTCCCGCAAAGCGGAACTTGTCTATTAGGCACATGGAGACAGGAGGTGAAAAGTGAGCCTGGAAACGCGGTGTAAACCGGAAGCGTTTAGCTCACTCACCGGGAAGCGACTGGATCCTGCCGTTCTCGCGGATAGTCAAGCTGTCTCCGCGCTCTGTAGGGATTGAGGGGCCGCCATGCATTTGAGTGAGCGGTGCTTGCCACGGTATACAAGAAAGAGCTGAAAGCTGACTAGGGTGCGCAGCGTATCGACCTAAGGAGTAAACGGGAGCGTAAGTCTGATCGTACCTGATGAAGGGGGAAGGGGGAGGGAAGAGAAGAGATGGAAGGAGGAACCGAAGGGCAGAAAACGTACGGTTCGTGATCGCGCTGAGTATGCAGTTGCTTGGCTTTCCCCTCTCCAACACCTTGGTGTCCCTCGTCCCGCCCGTCGCGAGGTTACTCACCTCGTCCGGGAACCGAGGATGAGGAGAGCCTCGGCGTACAGAAAGACTTTTGGGCATTTTCCCGCCGGCCGAGGGCAAACGCCAGAGAGCTCGGAGGGCTTCGCAGCTTTCGCAGCGTCCGGTCCGATGGCATCGGGATGAGGGAAGTTCTAACGACGCGCATCTGTTAGCGGATAGGTTTTTGAGTACGTCTCGAAGACTGTAACGCACCAAGTAATTGACCGCCTCTTTCACAGTGACGTAGGGTTAAGTCCGGGTCCATGGGTGGGGTCCGGGAACTCGGGGAGCGGGTAGCCCGGCCGAGCAGCGTATAAATCAGGCGTTCTCTTGATTGAGGGACGCCACAGTCGTTGGCGTTGTGTATCTGCATAGACCATGTTGAGTTTTTCAAGTTATGTAAGAGTATTAGCCATGACACCATGCGCACTGGAACGTGCAACTGTAGCCGAGGAAGCGTAATTGCCACAGCAGGTCTTGGCTGTAGTGCATTTCAGCAACAGCATTGCCGCCGTGGGAAGGTATGGAGCCTCCGATACTCGCAAGTGGAGTATGTGCTCAGGACTCAGGAGATTGGACTAGGGAATGAAAGAGTGAGCCCAGAGAAAAGCGAGAAAAGAAGAAGGTATCACGGACGACGTTCTCGAAGAGGAGGTAAGCCGGTTTCCGGGCAGCCAGAGCACGGTCAACCAGAGACAGTTGCGCTCTGCGAAGGTACCCGTGTCGTCCTAGACCGTCAGCCGTCAACTTTGGCTTCAAGAAGACGCACACACTTCTTCTCTTCGTCGTTTGTCCCGCCCTGACCGATACAGAATAAGCAAGTACTCTCATGCAGTAATCACCTGCTTTTCAGCCCACGGTCGTGTTCTCTTACGAGAATGGCTTGCCTTGGTGATAAATGGCAAAGCGTCCAAAAGGTCAGCATGCTGAAAAGAAGCTGGGCATTCGAGCTAAGCGTACATGGGCGGCATGCGCTACCGAAAATCAAACTGTTCAGTGAACGCCGGCGAGGATAGTATATCGGAGCGCTTACATTACCAAGCCGGGCGCGTCAGGATAGTTTCTGCGGATGAAAGTCAAGGAACATAACTTGCAGGTTGAGTCGCAACAGCCGTTGCGCGGGAAGAGCACCTACTGCCCGGCCGTCTCCGTCCCAAAGGAGAAGCAGAGTGTTGTGCCATTCCGGAAATGAGCACAGAATGTATTCTATCTGCCCCGCGCCCCTCCAGCCTGAGGTTGTTTCTGTTTCGCTCAAGCAATCTGAGATTCGCCTCATCAGCAGGCCAATCGCAATCGCCGTATGTTCATGCAATTCAATCAGTGCGTCCAGGTATAGATGCTCGTTGTTCCTTTTTCCTCCTCAGCCCTTCAGGCGACCTTCACGACGACCTTGCCGACGTGCTGATTCAGATATACCCCAAGTATCAGCATACTTGATAATCAGAACATTTGTATGTGCGCCTCACCTTTTGGCTCCACTGGTACTCGTACGCCTCCTTCAGCTGCTCGAATGAGAAGACCTTGTCGACGAGCGGCTCTGCAGTGCAGGGATCAGCTTCGTCAACTGACTGCGCTTTTGAACAAGTGACAGTACGCACTGAAACCGGTGGTTTGGACATGCTGGACCATCTCCTCGAACTGACGGCGTGAACCAATGAGAATACCGCGAAGGGTGGCTGCCTTGGTCAAGGCGAGACTGTGTGATGGGTGGCAGCGTAAGCCCTCCGCGTGGACTCTGCGCGCTCGAAAAACGCACCCGTTCACATCAGGCACAGGCTTATCAGGCGCGCCGCCCACAAAGCCGATAGCGCCAATCATACCGCCGAGACGGAGGCCTGCGAGGGTAAGAGCTGGTGTAAGATGACAGAAGGCAGGTTGCGGTGCTAGAGAAGACGCACTGCCGAAGGATGCGGCCAGCGTCGCGGCACCGCCGACCTCGACAACCTGAGCGCTCCCAAAGTCAGAACCCTAACCGGTATGATTCCAATGTTGAAATGAACGCACGAAATCTACACCGAGGCCGTTCGTGAGCTTGAGAACCTCCTTCTCGATCTCAGGCGTCTTCTTGTAGTTGACAGTGTGGACGCGGTCCGCCAGCGGGCCAGCGAGCGCCTTGACGCGGGCCTAAAGAAAGTGCCGTATACTGAGCTCCCATGGAAAAAGCACAGATGTGGAAAAGGGAGAGAACTTGCCAGCTTCTCGTCGCTTGATGACGTGATCACGACGTTGGCGCCGCCCGAGATGGCGAGCTGGAGCGCGAAGACGGACACACCTCCCGTGCCGTGCGCCAGGACCCACTGGCCCGGATGCAGCTTGTGCGAGGCCGAGCCGTACAGAGTGTTGTAAGCGGCTGTTAAAGAACTCGTTCTGTGAGCGTCTGGCTCGATGGTTAGGAACAGACTGGACACAACGCACTCAGCGCGGCGCAAGGGAGCGTGGAGGCCTCCTCGAAGGAGAGGTGGTCCGGGATGCGGACGATGCCAAAGTCGGGGAAGACCTTGTACCTGCGAGGATACGCCCCTTGTCAGCCGTCGTTGTTACTCAGGGAACGCGAAGTTCCTCACTCAGTCAGAACACCGTCCCAGCCACCGCCGAGCGCAGACTTCAGCGTCTTTTCATCGCGCACATCGCCGTCGATCTGGAGCTGCGTGAAGTTGCCCGCGACGCGGTCGCCGACCTTCCAGTCATCGACGCCCTCGCCGACAGCGACGACCTCACCGGCGCCTGCGGGACGTAGAAACGTGATCAGCGAGTGAGCGAGGCCTAACAGACTGCGCGGTGGGAGGGAGACGCACCGTCCGAACCGGGCACCACGTTGTCCCGCATGGGGAGCTGTAGCCCAGCGAGAACGGAAAAGCACTGTCAGCTTCTGGTCTGTCCAGGGCGGGAAAGCCAATATTGATGAGAGAGACGCACCGGGTATGAGCCCTTGGAGATGATACTTCATTCCGGCCCAAAACTCATGAGTGTCCGTCCTTCCAACCAACACAATCACTTAACATTGACGTACAGGTCACGGAAGTTCAGCGAAACAGCGCGGATGCGGACGAGGACCTCGCCCTTGCCCGGCTTGGGCGTGGCAGCCTCCTGCAGAGCGAGGCTGTCGAACCCGTTGCGGGTCGGGAGGCGGTACTCGCGGTGCTTGGCGGGGATCTGAGCGGACATGGTTGGTTACGTGTGGTGAAGGGGTTGCAGTTGGGAAGGAAGTGGTGAGTGGTAAAGAAGAGGAGATAAGACGAAGATCGGCTGGGATACAGTCGGACGGTCGAGCCAAGTGTTGGCAGCTTGCTGAGCTGAGCGGTAGCTACTAAATGACGAAATTATCTCAAGCTCTCCCCGATGCGATCCAGAAGCGGCTGGATGCAAAACGAGGTGGAGGAAAGCGAAGGTGGAGGTCCACAACAGTCAACTCTTGCGTGCTCTGGAAACTTCACGCAATCTCGACGGGGGGAAAAAGGAAAAGCTGCATGGCTTCTATAGAGCTGTTTAATAACTCGGTTTCGGACATCACTTGACGGTGAGGCCAAAAGCAACTGCTGCCTGAGGAGAAGGGGTTGGCGCTCAGCGACAATTAGGCATTGAGATTGATCTTATCTTATCACAGTGAGGCTGTCCACATCGTTTTACAAGTTCTGAGACATAAAGAGTTGGATGGGATATGTCGCTGTTGTTACTCTGTATAACGAGCGTCCGCATGGGCTTTCAGACAGGGATGGCTCTCTGGTAAACAATCAAGGTAGTCGTGCACAGTCCAGTTTCAGGCCTCCTCACCGACGCAGTTGCACCAGCTACACTATTTCCTTTAATCAAGCCGGATTGCGCGGCCCAACTAACACTGCTACTCCCTATGGGCTGGTCCTGACACAGAAAACCCCTTGGAGAAGACGCGGCGGCCTTTCGTCTTCATGCCAGCCCCGGACACCGCCTTCCCACTTTTCCTGAACTTTCTTTGAAAACTATAAGCTTTCTGAAATATCACAAATGGACACTTCCTCGCCGGTGAAGGCTTCCAGTCTCCGTAGTGCGTGCTATTCCCCGCCTCCTCATCCGCTTCCGCACTCGCTCGCCCAACGCCACGCCTCGCTCGCCCTCTTCCTTTCGTCAGCACCATCTCCTACTCCAACTATCACTGATTATCTTTCCTCCTCCACCTTCCCAAGAGGCGGACGCTCAAGCCACCAAGCCATAAAGCCGTCAAGACAAACTCGCCACTCGCCGCCGTTTCCTGTACCTCTCCATCTCTTGCTTCGTCGTGGCTTCGCCCACATCTTCTTCATGGCTCTGCCCACATCTTCGTTGGTGGCACGCTTCCCTTTCCCCCGTAGCCTTGACGCCTAGAGACCTTCTTCGTGGCTCCGTCCACCCGTTTCAGTGGCTGTGTCCACACTTTCTCAGTGATAATGCCCATATCATTATGGTTCCTTCTACTTATTTCTTCTTGTTTTCGTCCTCTCGGTTCCCTTTCCCTACTCGGCGCCGTTTGTTTCCTTCACTGTGGCCCCGCCCACGCCTTTGTTATGGCTGTGTCCACCCTTTCTCGTGGCTTAGTCCACCCGTTCCTTTCAACATTTCTGCTCCGGTGGTTTAGTTCCCAGTGTTTCACTTCCCCCAATCTCCAGAGCAGCACAGAAGCGTCCTCCTTTGATCGCGCGGCCCACGGGTTCACGCAGACCTCACCCTCCTCGCAGTCGTATCTCGAGCACGCAGACCCAGCAGATGGCGTTTGGGCATCGATCGAAGAGATCCTTACTCAACAGAAAATAATACCATCAAAATCTTGTTATAGTCGCGAGGTTATTCTTTCACTGCTCGCTCTTACTTCAAGTTTCTGACCTCAACTACTCACCGCTTATACGTCTCGCTCGAACAGCGCCCGACCTTTGCGTCGTGCACACTCGACCGCTGCTGACTATGTGCTCGGATTATAGGTGGAAAGAAGCGGCACCCACGCCCCGAAGCAGTCCACCACCTTAGTTGTTATAGTCAATCAAACTGCGACCTGTGAGCGCAGCGCCGTCTGTACCGGCGTTTGATATCGATCAGCGTGCTCTGTAAAGTCTGCCTCTAATACTCCCCACAAGTATTTTGCTTTGCGACTTCACCGTAGCTGCTGGCCCAAAGAGACAGCGCGATGCAGCTTCGCAACGGGTGCGCCTTCGAGCAGCGCCAGTTTCAGGGTTGTCTTACCTAGCCCAGAGCGGACGTCCGGGTTTTCCTTTTCTCGTGCACGCTGCGGGTCAGTGAGAGCGGTTGGGAACCGTTACCCATCCTTCGTGCGCAAGGGTTCAACGCAACCCACGCGCGTTTCGCAAGAAATTGTCCTGCACGGTATATTGACGACTGACTTGCGAGACTGTCCATAATTTACAAACGGAAGCAACAGCCACTTCGGGAATATACGCACGCACTGCGCGCAGGTGAACCCCCGCCAGACCGCGCCTGTTTCCTTTCATCCAGGGCATGCACAGTGCGCATCCATCTTTACATCTCAACTCAAAAATTCAGCGCCTTCTACTGCCCCTCTAAACCTCAGACCTTCGACTTCCCGTCCTTCCCCACGCCACTAAAGAACACCTGCCTTGCCTCCTCCGCGATGCGGTCCGCGTCGCGCAGGCGCGCGGCGTGGTCCGTCCGCGTGGGGACGCCCAGCCCGGCGTGTGTCGCGGGGCGTGAAGTGATTCGGTGGAGCCAGGCCTGGGTAGGGCCGTTTTCTCTCGTGTCAGTTTCGGGCTCGGGTGCGGTGTTGAGGTCGGGGTGGGTGGAAGGGAAGGGAAAAAGGAAAAGGGGGTAAAAGGAGAAGGGAGACGGCAAGGGAGAAGGGGGAAAGGGAGAAGGAAGACGCACCTGGATCTTCGGGTACTCTCCCAGTTCCACGCCCGCCCACGGCCCGCTCTGCACCCACGGGAACGTCTTGATGTCCGCGATGCTGTACCGATCGCCCGCAAGCCACTCCCTCCCCGGCTCGGCCAGGCGCGCCTCGAGGACGGAGTACAGTCGGCGCGTCTCGGATTGGTACCGGTTGATGCCGTAGGGGATCTTTTCGGGCGCGTAGCGGAAGAAGTGGTTGGATTGGCCTTGCATGGGGCCGACGCCGCTGAGGGGGGCACATGGGGGTCAGTTTGCTTTCTGGAAGAGGTACGAGGGGAAGTGATTGACGGTGTAGTAATGCTCC
>JTLS01000023.1:0-45488 GCA_000826855.1 Basidioascus undulatus | reverse complement strand
TAAGAGTTTCTTGCAGTTGTTTTCCTCTCTGATGCCCACCGGGAATGCCCCTTCGACCGGAATGGGAACGTGGCGCGCAGCTTCGAGGTGCATACAACGTTGTCATGAAACCGCTGTGATGAATCACGCATCTGACTCTGGTGGCTGCAGTGGAACGAAGACGTGCGTGCCGCTTCATCCTTTCTACCGGAATATTATCGCATGTCTGCTCACTAATTGAAACCCTAACACCGGGAAATACAGACGAACACCGATGCAGTCGTCCCCGGAACGTGGCCCTTGGACGAGCTCTATGCGACGTACGCGCACTCGCCCGAATCGCACCTCCTCATCCCGCACATCGGTGGTCGCCGCGCAAATTTGGGATGGCACCATCCGCAGCTTGAGCGCTTGATCGAGATTGGATCGTACGTAATGCCCTGACTGTGGCCAGTCTTCCGTTTCTTGCTGAACGCCTCGAAACACGACAGGGCCTGGGGACACTTCGAGGTTCGTCGCTCGCAACGCTGCCGGTAGACCTGACGGCCGACAAGGTCTTCTTATGCAGTGGTTCCTCCACGATACGACCTCCCGTGGTTACCGGCTTGGCCTATCCGCTAACTCAGACGAGCATCGTGGTCGCTGCGGCGGTGTACTTCTCGTCGTTTTCCTGCAATCTTTCTGTCTCCGTCCTCACCCCTCTCCTTTCCCTGCAGGGCGTACCCGGAACCGCCGTTTTCGACACCCGCGGAGGTCTCACGGGCGTTCTTTCCTCCTCACTCGACCGCACAACCATCGCCAGCGCACTCCGCGCGCGCCACACATTCGCTACGACCGGCCAACGTCTCGTTGCCCTAGCGTGGCTCACCGATGAGCCAGAGGTCCAGCAGGGAGATGAGATCAGGCTCAAAGAACCGGTGGGGAAGGAAACGCTCTTGGTCTCGTATCGTTTCTTGGGCCAGCTGGCGGGCTGGGAATCGCTCGAGGCTTTCGACCACACCGGCCGAATCCTTCACCGTAACTTGCACGCGGAAGCGGGACTCTCACCTTTCGTTCTTCGGGTTTCATGGTAAGTCGTTAGTGACCAGTTCAACTCAGGTTTATTAGCTTAATGCTGACTGTTGCCTCCTGCCTTTGAAAAAGGGGCGGGGCCCGCATTCGCGATCGCTACCGCGAGTGCATCTGGCGCGGCGTCTTGCGCGTGCGGAACGGCATTTTGCGCAGCGTGCGCCGACTTAGCGAGGAAGGCACGCACAACGAGGAGCCTCATTGGACGAGCGCGGTCGGGGAAGTCTCTTTCAGGAGCTCGACGCGCGGGGACAGCGACGGACTGGTGCTGGATGTGGACTGGTGGGAGGTGGGCGGGGAGATTAAGGGCAGGGAACGATTGAGGGGTATGTCAAGGTAAGTTTTGCTGGCCTATCTACTTCTCCCAACTTCATCTCATGGGGAGCTGGCTGGTTTTCCCTCACAGGTCGGCGACGTCCTCAAACCCAACCCGTTCCCCCACACACCCGCCTTCCACCTCCGCACTTCCCGCTCCGCGCTCGTCTCCTCCCGCACCCACTGCATGCGCCGCGAGCTGGGCCGGGAGAACCTCTTCGTCTTCGTCGACCGTGTCAGCGCGCTGGGAAGCCTCCCTACAGACTTGCAGGCACGGTCGAAGTGCCGCGTTCGAACGGGCCGCACGGGGCCAGGCCGGTGTACTTCAAGGCTACCCAGGCGGACGGGGCGAAGGCGTGGACCTCGGCGATTTTGGCATGTTTTGAGTAGTATCTTGCGTTGGGAGGGTACAGGAGTTGGATGTCATAAAAGTGTCTTCCGCTTTGTCGGTCTCACGTCTCTTGACATGCACTGCAGTCACGAGAAGAGATTATGCCAGGCCCATGCCCGCTCGCACCTGCCTCGGGAAAGTCACACTCCTATGATCCAAGCAAGAAAGAATTTACCAGAAGGGTAACGACCCGAAGATTAGATTCCACAAGTGTACAGTGCTCGACGTTATCAACCTCCGTCGAGGGTGCCCTGAACAGGACCTCAACCAAGAAGTGTGTTTGTCTTTGAAATAACTGAATTTTTACTACCACCGCAGCGCAGGCGTAACATACAATTAAACAAAAGGCAAGCCACTTTGCCACACGGCGCCGCGCAGGGCCATGGTGTTCCCAGCCTGCGAGGCTCAAAAGCTGCCGCTTTCCCTTTCTGCCGAGCAATTCGGCCAAGGGTATATATTACAATCCCGAATAAACTTAGTTTCTGATATGAACTGACGGCAGAGGTCCAGCGGACAGAGTGAATTTCATCACTGCTGAACGCCCAGCGCCCCCCGTGCAAACCTTCGTCTTCCCGGTACACCTTCCCTCCCTTCCATCAGACTTGCTATGGTTGACTTTCTGAATTTATTGAAATCGATACAAACCTACTCTGGGACTGGGGCCTTGGTTTTCTACCATATTCGAAGCACCCGCTGTTCGCAGCACTGCGAGCGTCGGCTGCCCGACAGATAAGACCACCATGTTCGCTCCAAGATTTATCCCTAACTTCTTGTTCTGGATAGCAACAGTTTCAGCTCATTGTAGTCACCCCTTAAATCACGCACCCTCCTCTACTCTCAATGGTGACCTCAAGCTCGACCCGCTGCCGGCCTACGTCGACGTCAACCTCCCGCCCGCCTCAGTCCCCACCAGTGTGTTCTCTCTTTCTCACTCGAAGTACCCTTTGAAGCCCGTCTGAGTATTGGGGGGTCTGGGCACGCTCTGGGCACGCAAGACTTCTCCCTCCCCTTCTCGCTGATCCCCCCTCCCCACAACGCCTCCCTCACCTTCCACTCCGACATCTACGCCCTGCACAACGCGTCCTCCCCACCTATTGCAATTTGGTTCTCCCCGGGGCCTATCGATGCCCGCCCCTCTCCCTCCTCCCACGGGTCCTGGACCGCAGAGTGCAAGCGCCGCTGCCTCGCCAACCGAAACGATACCGAGGCGGAAGATGAGGGAACGTCTACGTCGGGTAGTGCGGACGCGGGGGTGTGCCTCCTTGCTGGACCCCTGCCCGGCGAGTACACGTTCGTCGTGCAGCGGACGTACTGGTACGGCGCGAGGGGCTATGAGAACGGGACGGATGGGGTGTGCATCTCGCCGCCTTTCAGCAGTGCGTCCGGATTCCGGCTCCCCCCTCCCCCTTCTTGAATTCGAACTGCAGTGCAATTGCTCCGTTCTCGATCTCAGCGGAAATGGCCAGCACAAACTACACGTTCGCCGTGACGAACTCCACATCCGGCGAGGCGGCAGTGGCGGCGGCGACGCAGGATATGCTCGCCTCGCCACAGCGGCTGTGGTGGAGAAGCCCGCTGTACGGACGGGGCTACCCGTATTACTACAGCACTTGGGGGCGTCGGCCCCAAGAGATGACGAGAACAGAAAACCCCACCTCTATCAGTGCCGTGCCTTGTTACTCTGGAAGCAGTCAGCTTGTGCACAGCAGCAGCAATAACCCGAACTCTTGCATCTGGTTCTTTCTCCTCTCTTTCTCTCTCTCACACACTTCATACCTCATCCCATAGATTTTACCTGCCCACATTCTAACGGCTCTCCCAACTCCCCCCTTCCATGACATGGCGAGGGAGGTCCTGCGCGAGAGCGATAGCGAGAACGCAGCCCTGCCCGGTGATGTGGACCACCGACCACCTGGAACAGGCCGTGGTTCGAGCTCGGGAATTGCAGCCACCACCCGGGGTTATGGGAAAAAAGGTCTTGCATGTGGGTTCTGGTGAAGAATGGAGGGGATGAGGGAGTGGGGACAAGAGGGCAACATTGTTATTGCATAGATCCGGGGGGGGGCGCGGGGGTTCGGGATGCCAGGATGCTGAACCTTTTTTTTTTTTTTGTTCCGGCATGACCTTCAGCTTAGTACATATTGCCTTCTTCCTTGGCTCGACGGCGTGTCACGATTCACTTTTGTCTGCCGCGTCCGCGCTATCGATGTCCGGACTTGACTCCCAGCCGTCCCTGTCTCAATTCAGCGTGTATACCTCCCACAAACTCACAATTCAAGCATAGTCCGATTGATTTACGTTTTGTTCCGGATCTTGAGCAGTTCCGACCACAGATCCACGCTCACCCGAGTGTGACAGCAACGCTGCATGGCGATGCGGCTCTGAGCATATACGACTCGCTTTCTGGGGTAGATTAAATATTTTTGTATTAAACATCTTTGCACTCGGCTCTTGATCTTCTTTCGTATGGTAGTCGGGATGAGCTTACTCTTGGAAACTAGTTAGAGAAAGCCGATTATTTTTTAATGCAGTTGGTTTTTTTCGTTTACATATTTTGTTTTAATGTCGTTTCGAAATCGTGCGGAAAGTCCAAAACCATAATCTTACAAGCGTTTGTAAAGCTGGGATTTTCCTTCTTCTTCAGGCTGATCCTTGGCCTTTCCTCGACGCTCAAAGGCTTTGCCATGCATCCAATAAAGCGCTGCACCCCGAACAGGTATTGCTCTTTAGACACTTGACGATAAGCAAGGTCTGCTGTCGTGGCTAGCTACGTCGCAACCAGGGCACCGATCTTCATAAATTGAACAAGAACACTACTTCATGACTGACATGACTGACCAAGTTTTACGCGAAGTGTTACTCCCCTGAACATGAAACCAAAGCCAATCAAGTTCTCACGGTATAGGCGAGTGCATCAGGCCGAACCCCGTTGTGCTTTCCGATTGCGGCTGCACCGCGTTGGAAGGGAAGCCGCCCTTTCGAGGCGTCCAGAAAGGTAGAGGTATCCAGAAAGGTAGAGGCTTCCGGAAAGGTACAAAGTCTCGGTGTCAAGTTGTACGGCCTTGTACTCGTCTCGTCACTCTCCCTCGTTCACGTTCACAATACTGTCCTTCCCACTTCTACGCAGTCTACGAGTGCAAGAACAAGTGCCGTCGTTCGTGGTACGTCCACGTCAAACCCCTTCACCTCACCATCGCGGCCGTACGCGCGTAAGCGGACGCGTGCAAACACTAGTGGGGAGAGCATGTCCAGTCTGAGCGGTCGCGAAAGGAATACAAGGACGAGCGCGAGGATTCACAGCAGCCTGGTGGTGCGCAGTCTTGTACTGCAAAACTATTACCTGTCTGCCCACCCGAGACCCACTTCTCAGCACGACATTGTTGAACATTCAGTTCACTAGCTTTCCAGAACAGATGGGCCATGCCTCAGCAAAAAGTCCTGTATGCATTCGTGACCTGCGCATGTCCCCGCAAAATGCGTAACCCGTCTCAAGACCGAACGAAGCTATGTATCAATTTGACTTCCCCCCTGTTGTACAGACAGGGCAGAGCATGCCGAAGTAAGCCCCGAGAAGATGAAAGGCGAAACAGAAAATGAGCGCACCGTCCAACCTCCCAAACTTTGACGCGACCGCTCGGAGACGCTCGAACATCGCACCTGAGACTACTTCCTCGCCGTTGCTGGAGAACTCTTTTCTCAAGATAGAAGTGAACATGTTTGAGGGTGTTGATTGTTTCAGCGAGGAATGGTGGCGCGGCAAGAAGCTTTGTAAGCCGCTCCGCCAGCGGGGTCCTCGCTAACGTCGCCAAGGAGCACCTTCCACGTGACTTCTCGAAGCGGCATCCGTCCCAGCGCTGAAAGAAGGCCGAGGAACCGTACTTATTATGGTTATGTATAGTGTCCATGGTAATACCAGTAGGCGTGGATGAATTTCAAGAGCATGGTGGGAGGTGGTGCACAGTGCGCCACCACACGAATGCAGAATCAGCTGCAGGTATGACGATTCGCTGCACAATCGTATCTAAGGTGCGTCTGCCAATCAACTGTTTGTATCTGATAGGTCTTCCCTGTGTGTTTTGATAATGCAGGGAGTTTCAGACTGTGGTCATCGCCACTGCGAGGGTGGGTGGCCAGGCCAGGGGTCTGTCCGCTACATTTCTAATTTCTGGCTTTACACATACTTGGGCATTTTTGATGATGGGCGTGTGAAGGTCGAGAGTAACTGCGAGTACTAGGGATCATTTGGGAGTGATACACTGCGAAGGCCATGATAGCTCTGCGCTTCCACTGGATGTTCGCCCCTTGCTTGTGCAAGGTCAACGTTTGCCGGAAACCTTTCGACACGGAAAGCTTTCCCCGTGGAACCCTTTCGACACGGAACCCTTTCAACACGAAACCGAGCATGGCCGACACCACAAGCCGACCAAACGCAAAATGGCAGCCTTTCACAAGAGGCGAGGGGGTGGTATATTGCGAGTACAGGCGAGACAATACAAGTATAAGATGAGTCGACAAGGGTGCAGTAAACAAATGCGCGGTGCTAGGACTCGTCCTCCCCCACGGGGACGTGGTATCTGTGTTTCTCGCCCGTCCGTGAGCAAGGAGGAACGGAGACTAGCTGCAGCCGGTCCATGCGTGGTTATACGCACTCGGTGTAGTCTTCTCTTTCTGAAGCCTGCAGTCCCGCCGCCGAGTCAGCTGGTGGTCAACGAGATGGCAATAAGAACAGGCACGCACCCCATACTCGTTAATCATCTCCTGAACGACTTCCCTGTGCGCGCGTCGCCCAAAATCAGCACCGCAGCTCTCAACCAGCGTGATGGGGAACGGAGACGAACCTTGACTCGTCAAACTCTTCCAACCCATTGGAGAACACGCGCTCGCGCTTGTACTGCTCCAAGAACGCGTTCCTCTTCCGGAGGCGGTCGTACTGGTCCAGGACGCGCTTAAACAGCTGCCGTCCCAACACAACGCGGGTCAGCGAACCTCCGCGAATGTGTAGTTTAAGAGGACATGGGGATGTTCGGAAACGCACGGAGGCTATGGAGGTGTGGTTGGCGAGCATGAGCCCGCTCACGCGGTGCGAGGACGCGGTGTAGGGAGACTTCTTCGTCAGCGCCACTTGGATCGACGCGGGGCCCCAGGGGATGAAGTTGGCGAGCTGGCGCTCGCGGATACGGAGGAGGGATTTGTGGACCTGTCACAAGATGAAAAAGGGGACAAAGAGTTGGAGAGTGATGAGGGAAGCGGAGAGGAGGGGTGGGAAAACGCACGTCCGTGGGGTCGACATCGCCCTGGATGATGTTGAGGAGGGAGATATAGCAGCTCGACTTGTTCGGCGTGGTTGAGACCATGCGATTCTTGGGCTGCAGCAGGCGGCGCATGACGTCGAGGACGGTCGTGCGGCGGATGCCGCGGGCCTGGTGATTCGTGAGCGAAAGACGTCAGTTCGGGGGACTGGAGATGGGCGTGGGGGGTGGGGAGAGGGGCGGCGGACATTGTCGACTTGGTCGGACGTGAAGGGCGTGTAGGAGGTCATGAGGAAGTGGCAGCGCGGCGTGGGGATGAGGGACGCGATGATGCCGACGAGGTCGTTGTTCATGTACCCGGGGTAGCGCAGCGTCGTGGTCGAGGCGGACATGACAGTGGAGACCTTCCCCCATACGCATCAGTCTCGTCTCGCGCATAAAGCTTCTTTCAAAGCAGAAGGACCGCATCACGCACGAGTTGGTTCGTCTGCGCGAACGTGGGGTTCTGGAGGTGGAGGCGGTCCGCGGCGATGCGCGCGAGAGCGGCGTTATCGAGGACGATGACGCTGTCGGCGTGGTTGACGAGGCGCTTGAGCGCGAGGAGCGAGTTGTACGGCTGCACGACGACGTCGGACGTCTCCTGGTTGTTGGGGAAGACAGAGTACGTCTGGATGAGCTTCTTGGGGAAGCGGTCGTTCAGCCGCTCGAGCAGGAACGACCCCAGGCCTGAGCCTGTACCGCCCGCGATCGAATGCAGGAGCATGAAGCCCTGAGTGGTGTGGAATCATTGAACTCAGACACGCAATAAGGGAAAGACGATAGAACGAGGGACAGGGCGCACGCACCTCGAGCGAATCCGACCCGTCCGCCTCCCGATCAATCATCTCGATGATGTCCTCGTAGATGCGCTCCCCCGCGCCGTAACCCATCGCCCAGTTGTTCCCTGCCCCGCCCCCGTCCTTCGACATGTAGATGTTCTCCGGGTTGTACAGGTGCGCGTACGGGCCTGCAGTGATTTGGTTGATGACCTGCCGCCGGCCGGGGGTGAGAGCGAGGGGGAGGGGAGGGAGAAATGGGAGAGAGGACGCACGCGGGGTTCGAGATCGACGAGGATGGCACGCGGGATGTAGTGGTCGTCGTCGGCTTGGTAGAAGAAGACGTCCTTCCGGTCGGACGTGTCTGTCGCCCAGTCCTCGAGCGTCCCCGAGGGGGAGATGCCGTGCTCGACGCAGAGCTGCTGCCAGAAGGAGGCGCCGACTGTGGGGGCAGGAAATATGTATGTGAGTATCAGGTCAGAAGATAGTTGAATGTGAGTAGTGTGAGGCAACGTGCGAGGGGCAGTGGGCGAGGACGTGCTGACCACTTCGACCAGGAGTATCCAGAGTATCCACCAGCCCTCAAGTCCCTCCAAGCCAGCCGCTCCTCCAGCCTGGAACCTCTATCCTCCAGCCCTCAAATCGTCCCACCCCACCAATCTACCCTGTGCTGCCTGGCCGTTCCCGTTCGCCTCAGGAGGAGGGGCAGAAGCCCTCTGGGTGAGACCGAGCGGCCCGATAGGCGAGAATCGCGGCCAGGTAGGGGCTGGGTATGCACTGGTGCGTATGATGGAGGAATTGCTAACCTGCATTACCAGCCTGCCCGACTTGCAGTGTACTGCCAGCACACGGGCGTGAAACTGTCAGCAGCAGGGCAACCGCGCCGGACGCCCGAGGAATACGGTGTTGTGAGCGTACATAATTTCACGACCCATTCAAATGTTCCAAATATGTTAAAACCCTCAGTTGGTTGCTGGAACTGAAAATGCCGGAGATTGTATTAAGACGTGAGGATGAGGGCAAGGAGGACACGAGAAGAGCACAAGTCGCGTCGGGACGCGCGCGAGGCAGTCAAGGGGCCTCAGGAAGAAACCTGGGTTGACCGATAGGCGGCACTGAGCGCCGACGAGAATTGTGAGAAGACTTGCAGGCAAAGGTCCCTCGCTACAACTTCCCTCTGCCTTTTTACCCATCCTCCTCGTCTCCCTTTCTCCGCGTTGTCAGCCTCCTACCGCTGGCGCCTCCTCTTTTCCTCCTAAAACCTCACTCTCCCCCCTTCCTTTAAAACCGACAACGATGGCGTTCGGCGGAGGTGATTCCCACTTCACCGCCCGCCTGCCTGGGCCGAGCCAGGCGCAGAAGTGCTGACACCCTCCGTCTTCTCCCTTCTCCCTCGACACGATAGACCGCGGCGGCCGTGGTGGTCGTGGTGGTGGCCGTGGCGGCTTTGGCGGTGGCCGTGGCGGTGGTCGCGGCGGCTTTGGTGGCGGTCGCGGTGAGTCGACCGATCTTGGGGTGGTGCCATGGGAAACTTCCGCCAGGCGGCTGATGCTCCGAGCTGCGATGTGTAGGCGGTGCGACTCGCGGCGGTGGTGTTCAGGGCCGTGGTGGTGGCCGGGGCGGTGGTCGTGGTAAGCTCATCCTTTCACCTCAATCATCGGAAGGCTTGAACGAAACTGACGCTCGAGTTGGCAGGCGCTCCTCGTGGTCCGTCTTCTGTGCTGCTGCTTCTTCCGCTTCCCACCCGCTCAACCTCTCTTTCTGCATTCCAGGTGGCCGTGGTGGCCGCGGTGGTGGCCGCGGTGGCCCGAAGAAGGGTGGCGCAAACGTCATCCTCGAGCCGCACCGTCACCCGTGCGTCTTCCTTTTCTGTTCCTCCTCGTCTTCCGAAGCGTGTCCGGCTAAACCAGCTTTTTCTGCTGTGCAGTGGTGTGTTCGTCGCCAAAGGCAAGGAGCACCTCCTGGTGACCAAGAACCTTGTCCCCGGCGAGTCGGTCTACGGCGAGAAGCGGATCAGCATCGAGGGCGCCGACGGCACCAAGACCGAGTACCGCGTCTGGAACCCCTTCCGCTCCAAGCTCGCCGCCGGCATCCTCGGCGGTCTCGACCACATCCACATCAAGCCCGGCGCAAAGGTCCTCTACCTCGGCGCCGCGTCCGGCACCAGTGTGTCGCACGTCGCGGACGTCGTTGGGCCGGTGCGTCGCGCGTTGAGGATGCGAGCTGTAGTGTTCTGTGGAGTAGGCTGAACAGAGGGTCCGGGGTGTGTGCAGGAGGGCACGGTTTACGCGGTCGAGTTCTCGCACCGTTCCGGTCGTGACTTGATCAACATGGCGAAGAAGCGGACGAACGTCATCCCCATCATCGAGGACGGTGCGTCGGCGTCTTCCCACCTTCGCTTCACTCCCTGTTCAAACCAGACACTGACTGCTTTTTTCCCACAGCTCGCCACCCGATGAAGTACCGCATGCTCCTCGCCTCGGTCGATGTCATCTTCGCCGACGTCGCCCAGCCCGACCAGGCCCGCATCGTCGCCCTCAACGCCCACCACTTCCTCAAGCACGGCGGCCACATCGTCATCTCCATCAAGGCGAGCTGCATCGACTCCACCGCCCCCGCGGAGGTCGTGTTCGCCTCCGAAGTGAAGAAGTTGCAGCAGGAGTTCATCAAGCCCCACGAGCAGCTCTCGCTCGAGCCGTACGAGCGTGATCACGTAAGTGCTCTCCAGCAACCGTGCCGCACCCTGCCCTTTCGCTTACACGCTCTCCGTCTGCGAACAGGCTGTCGTTGTCGGCTCTTACCTCCGCCACAAGTAGATTGTCGCATTGGTTCGGGCTTGTTGGCTGGCGGGTCGGGTCTTGTAGGGCGAGGGGGGACTGGGTGGCCAGGGGAGGGCAGGAGGGCGGCCCACACATCGTGCATTGTATTCTATCGCTTCTTCGCTTCTTCTCTTTTCTTTCGTTCCTGCATCTTTCGTCGTCTTTCTTCCATGCTTGTGTTCTTCCCCCATCTAAATGTCCTTATACTCTAGCCGAGTTGTGTGTGTGCTGTCGGACTTGCGCGGGCGAACGCGGCCGAGGTTTCGATGTTTGCCCACCAGGGTTTGCCATGAACGAGGCATTTTCTTCTACAATGCAAAGGTCAGAGACTGTCGTGAAGTGAGGAGATGCAAAGGGGTGAGAAAGACAGTTCGAAACTTGTCTTGCATGTGAATTAGATGACGCCGGCGACCCGGGAGAGGCCAGCGCCGGTGGTGATCGTGCTCACTCGACCTGCCTTCGTCTGCTCGTCTTCCCTCTTCAATAGTCTATCACAAAGCGTCCACATAACAACACTCTACCACTTCCTTACATTTATAAGCCGTCAACAATAGCAATGGCCAGTCGAGTGGTCGTCCCGTCTGGTATGTCCCTCGCAAGCAGCGCCCTGTACCGCATTGACACCACAGGAACCGTATCGCTGACTGGAGGCGTTTGTGTAGAGCTACACGTGCTGCCTGTGCGCTACTCGCATCCAAAAATATGCTGCCATCGTCCTTGTAACTAATGCGCCATCCCCCCACTCAGCTCCCTAACGACCAAGTCCTCTTCCCATCTCTCATCCTCTCCGTCTCCCTCTCCGCCTCCGAGTCCCAACCGGTCGTGCAGGCCGCCGCCGCCGCGCGCGCAGCGGGCAACCCGGCCCCGCCACTCATGGTGGCCGCCGTGCCGCGGCGCAAGGAGCTGGCGAGCGAGCCCGTCGTAGTGGACGCGGCGGAGAAGGTGGAGCCCGCGGCCGAGGAGGACGCCGCGGAGGACGGGGCGCTCGTGCTCCATGATGGACCGGAGTCGGTTTCGGCTGAGCAGCTGAATGATTGGGGATGCGGTGAGTTGCTTCATTAACCTGTTATAGCATTGTGGGAAGCTGCTGCTGAAGATGGATGAGCCTGTTGCGTCCGCAGCCGCTCGCATCATCCGCATCGAGCGTGCGCTCGGCAAGCCCGGCAAGCTGATCGTCGTCCTCGAGGGCGTCTCGCGCGTGCGGCTCGACTCAGTGACGCTCATCCAGTCGCGCACGTCGACGTCCTTCAAAGCGTCCGTAACGCTCTTCCCGGACCAAGCGCTCCCTGCGAGCACGCCCGCGTCCGCCCAGCTCCTCGCGGACCTTAAGACAGTCGGGACGACGCTCCTGGCGCACATCGGGCCGTTGCCGCCCCTCGTCAGCCGGAGACTCAAGGTGTTCGTCCCGAGCGCGACGATGAGCCAGGCGGGCAGCTTGGCGGACTTGCTCGTTAGCCAATCGGGCGCGAGCTGGGAGGAGAAGCTCGAGGTGCTTGGGACGCCGGATGTGGAGGAGCGAGTGAAGCGCAGCGTCGAGATCTTGTCGGACCAGAATGCGGTGTATGAGGTGTCGAAGAAGGTACGCTAGTGATGACTTTGGTCAGGCGAGGCTCTCAGGCTGATCGGCATGGTCATCAGGTCTCAGCAACGGTCCAGAACAACCTGTATGCAGACAGCGTGCTACGGTCCTGAGACAGTCTTAACATAGATTTCACTGCAGATCCAAGCAGCAGCGCGAGTTCATCCTCCGGCAGCAGCTCGACGCGATCAACCGCGAGCTGGCGTCGCTAAACCCCCCCGGCTCGCAGCCGCACTCTCGGCGCGGGCCATCTCACGGCCAGGTCGACGACGAGGAGGAGGACGAGCTCGCGGTGCTGTCCAAGGCGATCGAGGAGGCCGAGCACTTGAGCGAGGAGGCGCGCACAACCGCCAGGCGCGAGCTCAAGCGGCTTAACAAGATCCCTCCCTGTGTGTCTGTTTATCTTTTTACGCACGCTGCTGTGGACATTTGCATTGACTGCGTGCGCTTTACAGCATCGGCCGAGTTTAACGTCATCCGGACGTACCTCTCGTGGCTGCTGGAGATGCCTTGGGAACGGAGTTCGGAAGAGAACATCGGGCCGGACTTCCTTGCGGTACGTTTTTTGGTTTCCCACTAGCATCTGCGAGTACACCGGACTGCGATAGCTCACGTATAACTGGTCGGGCGGGTGTATCAGCGTGCGAAGGAGCAGCTCGACGACGACCACTACGGGCTGGAGAAGGTCAAGAAGCGCTTGTTGGAGTATCTGGCCGTGCGCAAGCTCAAGCTCGACCTCGCCGAGGAGACCGCCGCGTCCACCGCCGTCGAGTCGTCCAACGTCCCTGCGCTCGCCGAAGAGCCCAGGCCAGACGGCGCTGCGAAACCCCCGCCAACGCAGACCAAGAAGCTGAAGATCGCGGATAAGGGTCCTATCATACTCGTCCGTCTTTTTGCCACTCTCCCTCATGTGCTTGAGACGAGGTTGACTGGATATTTTCCGTGCAGCTTGTGTACGCTGCTTGTACCCATCTATACGTTTGGCAGGCCCGTCTCTTAACATCTGTGCTGCAGCGGACCCCCCGGAGTCGGCAAGACCTCGATCGCCCGCTCCTTGGCTGAGAGCATGAACCGCAAGTTCCATCGCATTGCGTTGGGTGGCGTCCGCGACGGTATGGTCTTATTCACGTGGCTACTCGCGTGGTTTGGACGAGGCACTGATAATGCGCGTTTGTCCTGCGTAGAGGCGGAGCTTCGTGGTCATCGGCGCACTTACGTCGGCGCTATGCCAGGCGTCCGTTCTCGATGCTGTTTCATGCGCTCTCCGCATCTCAATGCTTATCTCTTTCTGCGCAGGTGATCTGTCAGGGCCTGAAGAAGGTTGGCATCAACAACCCTGTCGTGCTGCTAGACGAGGTGTGTTCCCATCTGCCTTCCTTAACTGGTCGATGCTGAGCGTGAGCGGCGGTTTGGCAGGTGGACAAGGTCTCGTCCGGGAATGGCTTCCACGGCGACCCACAGGCTGCGCTCCTCGAAGTCCTCGACCCGGAGCAGAACAACACTTTCACGGACCACTACATCAACCTGCCCGTAGAGTAAATTTCCGTATGTTTGACACATCTAGCTTCTGTGCTCATCATGCAAGCAACAGCCTTTCGACCTGCCTCTTCATCGCCACCGCAAACGACGTCTCGACGATCTCCGCCCCGCTGGTGCGTTACTTTGTTTTTTGTATTTCGTAGAAGAGTCTCTGACGAAAATCTCCAGCTTGACCGCATGGAGGTGATCGAGCTTTCTGGATACACATGGGACGAGAAGCTTGCGATCGCAAGGCGTTGTATGTCACACCTCCCTTTCTCGCCCGCTGTACGGATGCTCACGATTCCGCAATCAGACTTGTTGCCGAAGCAGCTCAAGGCCAACGCTTTGCAGCCCTCGCAGGTGGACATCGACGACGAGATCATTCTGTGCGGCGCAGCCCGCATTTCTGCGCTCTTGCTACCTCATACTGACGCTCACGACTGATTTTCAGCAAGATCGCCACTTCGTACACCCGCGAAGCAGGCGTCCGCACGCTCGAGCGCGAGCTTGGATCTGTTCTCCGCGCCAAGGCTGTCCAGTACGCCGAGTCGCGCGGCAGCGGGGCCGAGTACGACCCGCATGTCAGTGAAAAGGACGTCGAGGCTGCGCTGGGCATTCCGCGCTTCGAGCCGGAGGTCGCCGAGAAGGAAAGCAAATCGGGCTGTGCGACAGGTCTCGCGTACATGGGTAGCGGGAACGGAGGTGCGATTTACTTGCCTTCGACTTTTTGAGGAGCACCTGCTCATGATTTGGGTGGGAACAGGCATTCTGCCCATCGAGGCAACGTCTTACGCTGGGAACGGCGCGCTGCAGCTCAGCGGCTCGCTCGGGGACGTCATCCAAGAGTCCGCGAAGGTCGCGTTGACATGGGTCTGTCTTCCAATCCCTGCTATTCAAAAATGACCAAATTCTGACGAGACAGGTAATAGGTGCGCTCGCATGCTCACGAGCTCGGCCTGGTGGAGAAGCGTGAGGACGACTGCTTGCAGGGGATCGATGTTCACTTACATATGCCAAGGTACGCTGCCTCCTGCTTTCATCCAGTTCGAGCCGAAGCTGATGGCGAAGCTGATGGCGCCTCAATTTGCAGCGGTGCCGTTCCGAAGGATGGGCCAAGTAAGCGCTACCGCTAAGCATTGCGGGCGATGGGCAGGACTGACGGCTGCTGCTACAGGTGCGGGTATCGCGATGGTTTGCGCGTTCGTCTCGCTCTTGACGGATCGCGCACTGCCGACGACGCTCGCTATGACCGGAGAAGTTACTGTACGCTTTCCTGGCGATCCAGTCCACGCGGCACGAGGCTCACCCGATCAATTGCACAGTTGCGTGGCCTGGTCACTTCCGTCGGCGGTACGTAACGTCATGCTGCTGTTAGGTCTTCCATGACTAACGCTTCTTTTCATTGTCGATAGGCATTCGCGAGAAGCTGATCGGGGCCTCGCGGGCCGGCATTCGCACTGTGATCATCCCGCACCGCAACCGCAAGGACGTCGAAGGCGACGTGCCGGCGCAGGCAAGTCTCTAGTTCACTCATATGAGTAAGAGCGTATTGTGATTGACATGCCTCGCCAACAGGTCCGCGACGAAATGGCTATCCACTACGTCAAAACCATTCCGCAGGCGCTCGACATCGCGTTTGGACGCCTTCCGGGACAGCACGACGCGGTGTTCCGGGAAGAGAGCCGGCTGTGATGCGGATTAGCTTTGTTGTGTTTCTTTTCTGGAGTACTTTCGTGTTGTTGTTATTGTCTCCGGTTAGCATTGGATCACGTCGCGTGCGTGTTGACTATTACGCGGTCTGCGAGCGTGTGGGCGAGCGTGTGGGCTAGGATCTGACGACGATAGGCGCCAGAAACACTCTCTCCATTGTTCGAAATCCGAAGAATGTTTACACAATCATTGTCACAGCAAACACAGGCATCTGCGCACACTCGACGGTCAAGAGGCGTATCAGAAGGTGGAAGCCCTGCAGTGTACGGCCGTGGTCTTCCGATCTCTGGCTCTCTCACGCCCATGGTCGTTGATATCCAACGAGGAACAAGAGTTTTACTGGAGATCACTGTCTCAGAACATGAAGCTGACACTGCCGGGACATTGCACATATAAGTGCCACTTACAGCATTTTCGAATGCGGTTTCGCCTTTGGCTTTTGCCCCGATGCACGGCTACTACAACAGACAGATTGGTGCATGCATATTCGTGCTGTTGAATGCTTGCAACTATCCATTGTCAAAAGCAAATTTCCCCGATAGAAAGCTTACGAGCCTGGAGCTGGGACGCACAGAGAGGGTTTGAGAGGGCGAAGGGCGTGAGGAGGCCGAGCTGTCACGGAGAACGCAGTGCAACTCTCTGCACAGCATGTGCACGCTCACGTGACGCATCGTGGAATATTGCGCAGGGTAAGCTATGACTAACCATAAAGGCTTCTGGTACACGGGCCGTCAAAGAAGTTGACCTTCTAATAGCCCATCCTCCCTTCCGGCCTGCCCAGGCCCGACATACTATAAAAATGCACGCCGAAGAAGTCTTCCATTCGTCATTATTACCAGCTTCTTTGTCTTTTCCTTGTCATACATCTGGATGGCTTGCGCGTGGAGGGTGAACGCCTCATTGTTCAGCTGAGTCACAGACGTCGAAGTCTTTCTGAGCATGTGGATGTTTCTTTGTAGGCGTTTGGCTGATCGAGATCTGTGTGCATCCCACTAGATCTTCCCTTCACTCATAGTTCCCACTCATCATGTCTGTTTGTATGGCCTACTCAGACAGGTCCGCGGCCGCTGCTGGGGTTGGGTATACTACAGACAGAGCGAAGACCGGGGCCAACCAGGGTGAGGTGTATTTCACCTCTCTCTCCAAAGAGAGCAACAACCTCCGCTTCAAAAACTGGCGGTGATGGCTGGGGTAACTCTGGTGATGCTCGTTTCATGAGTCGCTTCACTCAATGTGGGGGGTCACAAGCCCAGGAAATCACTTCCGGAGTGCGGTGCGACAGATAATAACTCTCCGTCAGAGTAATCTGCACTTCCAGAAGTTTCTGGGATGGACAATGCTAAAGTCATTAAGCCAACTTGGAGGTCATTTGCTCAAGTGCGATGTTCACTCCTTGCAGTGTGAGGCATGCTGAGCCATCCCGGCTGTGACCACCCCCTCTAGCCCTGGCTCCCTTTTGAAAGCGCCGTCTGGAGGAAATATTCGCTCATGCTTCAGGCACAAGGTTCGTTTTCTTCAACAGTTCTTTACAAGCCAACCCGCTATCCTAATGTTGCCACAGGAACTTCTGCTGGTCCACAATGGCCCAGCATAAGAAAGAGCCAGCCTCCGGCACAAAGCGAAAGCTACGGCTCACGACCAAGCTGATACATTTGTAAGAATTCTCGACGGAATTTCTTCCGCTTCTTCTTCTTGGCCACGCAGAGGTCTGAGGTACGAGACCAGCTCGAAGCGCGGCGGTTCGAGCGTCTCTGCAGTGCTGCCCGCGCGCACTTCGAGGTGTAAAGCTCGAGCTGTACGGTGAAAAGCTAGTTTCACTTCCTTCGAGTAGGTCGGTAACAGGGGCGTTCGAAGAACGAAGTGCTTGTACATAACACGGGCATGTGCGCAGAGCTTGGGGGTGCTGGAGAAATGCCGGCTCGCTAGGCGTTGTGCGCCCGTGGTCGGTAACGCCAAGAACACCAGGGGGCACTCGGGCGAATAGAGTAGGCATGGACACTTTCCTCCCGGTTTAGGCTTCCTTCCGGAAGTGTAGCGAGGCAATCAGATCAGTGGGGTCACACAAGAGGAATCGTGGCGTTGTGGAATTGGGTAACTGTACGAAGCGGGGGCGCAGGAATGCTGTCGCATGGAAAGCCGAAAGCTGGACAGCGTAGAGGCGAAGCTGGTAGACACGCTGCCGCGATGGCCTCTAAGCGCTGGGACAAATGCACTTCTTTGAGCATGCGTTACGGTTTTCGAGGTGACCAGTCTTCGCTCCGTGTGGAAGCAGAACAGGGGATAAGAGGATCAACCCTAAGGATGAATAACTTTCTTCGATCTGTGTTTGTACGCCCTTACGTTCTACCAGGCTTCAGTCAAAGCAATTGTAAATACTTGTACTATGTTATTAAGGTGAGAATTGTCACTGTATGGCGAATATTCCCCAGTGAGGTGTGCAGGTCAAACAGAGCTTGAAGTTGCCGGTTGGAGAAGGCAGTGACAGAGCTGACGAGCTGGGAAGCTCGGATCAAGGGACAGGAGGCTGGAATGTTGCTTTTAGCTGTATCTTTCTAAAAGGAGATGGCCAAGGCGGCGGGGACCGAGCCGGTTGTAATGCTTCGCGAGAGGCGGCTCAGCTAGGAGCGGTCAACTTATGATCGGGTCAGGTAGTACTGTTGTGAAGATGTTTGTGCAGGAAAGTAGATACAATGAGGTCCTTTCGGGCCTTACTGAAGCCAATTCGTCCCGAAAGTCGGTGTCGTACAGGCGAACTCCACAGCAGATGATGAGGAGGAAGGCTCACGAAGGCCCGCCTGATTCGGGTTCAGCATCTGGCTCCACCTTCTTTTCTCTTGCACTCACTCTCAGTAACATGTTGTGCGTGATGGAAAAAGGACTCGGTAGGATGCAGCTCATCCTGGATGAATAAAGAGCGTTGGATTGTCGCAGCGGCATTTATGCTTTTGCTCGTCACGGTCGCTGGCTGGCTCCTTCCTGACCATCCTCGTGGTATGGATCACACTGAGGAGAAGTATACGACTTCAGCGTCTTCTTGCGAAGGAGTACAACAAAATGCAGGATGACGTGTGCCCAGCTGTCCCTTGTCAAAGTGGATGAAGATACCTACGAGTGAACCCGGTCCGTCTACGCAAGAGCGCACATCGAGGTGCGACGAGCTCGCCGTACATCCCAGCCAACATCCTTACCCGAGATCTTTTCACCAGCCACCACGCCGTGGTCGACACGAAGGAACGACGAGCGGTGCACGTAAGGCCCAGTTTGACGACGCGCTCGCTTCGCTCTCATCCCCCGCACGACCCGCGCCCTTGCCTTGTGCCAGCATTCCCCCTTCGCCTTTGCAGTCTCTCGCCCGGTGTTCTCACCGGCCATCTTCGCCGCTCTCGCCCGCAAATCCACGACTACACCGCGTACCCGACTATAAATCGCACGCTGGGTCAGTATCACGCGGCGCGAACACACTGTTCGCGGGGATCGAGACCCGCCAGAGAGAGAGCGCCGCCTTGCTGATCGATGTCCTTGTCCTACTCCTCCTCCTCCTCCTCCTTCGCCGCCCGCGACTCTCCGCCCTCTCCTCCGCCGCCAAATAGCTACAGTCTCCCCCTCTCCGCCTTCTCCCGCGTTATCGCAGCCCGGGGACACAGCTACAGCCACTCCCACCCTTCCCCCCTCCGTCCGTCCCAGGCGCCCCCTCTACCTTCCACGCACACCGGTAGCTCACCATCAATCACCGCCACCGCCACCCCCCCCACAGCCTTCTCCGCCATGAACCCGCCACCCCTGCAGAACGGCCTCCTCCCCTCCCTCCAGCAGGCCGGTCAGCAGCAGCCCCAGTCGCCCCAGCAGCCCCAGGGCCCACAGCTCGGCGCTGCTCCAGGCCCGCAGCCCGGAGGGGCAGGAGCTCAACAACCGGAGCTCACGCTCGCGAGCATATTGCATTATCTGCAGACCGAATGGCGACGGTGCGTTGGCGCGCTGGGTGTGGGGCGTTGGGCGAATAGGCCTGACCCGGGCGGCTTTTTGCGTGCGGGTGGATAGGTATGAGCGGGACAGAAACGAGTGGGAGATTGAGCGGGCTGAGATGCGGGTGAGTCAGCGTGTTTATTTATCCGGAGATGATGGTAGAAAGAATGGAGGCTCGGGCACGCATGAGGAAGGAGGCGAGATGAGGCGTGCGTGCGCAAGTCGACGTGCTGGGACGCTGACGGTATTCTCTCCGCAACGACCTCAGGCTCGGATTGCCCTCCTCGAGGGCGAGCGGCGAGGCGTCGAGAACCTCAAAACGGATCTGATGCGGCGAGTCAAGATGCTCGAGTACGCATTGCGACAAGAGCGGTTCGTCTTTTCCTTCCTACCTGCTGCCCTCGTCCTCCTCCCTCGTCTCCCCTCACTTCCACTCCCTCACTCCCCTCTGACTCTCGTCACCTCTCACAGAGCGAAATACATAGCCCTCACCGCCCCGCGCTCGGCCTCCCCCACCAAGTCCGCGGCGGGCTCGTCGGACAAGGAGAAGGAGAAGGAGCACACCAAGCCGGGCTCCGAGTCGGGCGACAAACCCCCCGCGGGCGGGATACCGCCCGCCAAGCTCGCTGCGATCCAGACGTCCGAGGCGACGTCTGCCTCGCCGTCGGGCACGTCTTCCCCGCGCTCAGAAGACATGCGTACGTATTCGTTCCACCTATTTCCCCTTTGCTCCTTCGCACGACCGTGACCGCTCACGCTGCGTGTATGCGATCAGAATCCCTGGGCTCCTCCGACGGCCACCCGCCGCCGCACCTGCGCGACCCGACGACGCTCCTCTCCCACGGGGCGGGCGGCGCCGCGAACCCGAATCGGTTCTCGACGGGCACGCTCTTCCTCCCCAACGGCCTCGGCGGCACCGGGCAAAACAGCGTCGGGCCCGGGGCGACGCTCCCGAGCTGGGTGCGGAACTCGACTGCGGGGCGGGACCCGAAGAGCCGGGCAAAGAGTCGGGAGTACTTGAAGCAGTGCGTGGCGCTCGCACGGACTTTTCTACCCTCTTATGGGATGCTGATGAGGGAGGAGGGCAAGAAGGACGAGGTGAACGGGAATGCGGAGGCGGTGGGAGAGGCGAAGCCTGAGGGAGAGGTGAAGCATGATGCCCAGAGTGCCCCGAGTGCGGGCGAGGGACCGCCGGGTACCAAATAAGGTGCGTCTGCGTGTATGTGCGACCTGTTCCCCTCCGCCCTCTGCGAAGGCCAGGCTGACCTGTCCCCCACCCAGCTGCCGCCCACAGTCCTCCTCCCCTTTCTCTCTTACACTCTCCCCATTACCTCGCCGACGATAACCCATCCCCGCTTAATACCATACCCCACCCCCTGCCCTGCTTTCACGACCACACGACGTTGACGTAGATCTTCAGTACCGTACCGGACTCGTCTCTCCTTGGGTAACTAATTACTTGTGTATCTTATTGGTTCATTGATACTACTCTTGCTTTTCGCGTCTTTTGCTTTGCTTTGCGCTGAGGTGGGTAGCTTGTCTCGTCGCAAGGCGACTTAAAACGTGAGAGGCTTTCGTTACGTCCGAGCAAGCAGCTACTGCATGTCCGCTGTTGAAGGCTACGTTGGGGAGTAACGACGAACCACCTGTGGTTATGAACATGTATTCAGCGAAAGAAGGATGAAACACCGTGATGCTGGGGTCTTCTCATAGCACGTAGCCGCCCCGAGACGTGATGTTTTCTACTGCGAAGCCGTGCGTGCCGCTCTGGCTGAGAATTTTCACGAGTCTTAATTGAGTTATTGGTTCTCTGGGTTTTGGTCGGAAGCTGCGCATAGACTGGTGGCTAGGCGTACTACTTGCTTGCGACGCTCAACATCGAAGCAGCAGCCCCTTACTTCACGTTGTTTGCCTCCTCCTCTGCTAGAGAATAAACACGCAACTTTATTGTTCCTACTATGGAGTGGCCAATGCTGACTTGGCAAACCTAAGCCAGAGCGGCCATCGCTGACGTGGGGACTCATGCATCGAGCCGGACTGTGAGCCTTGGACCACGCCTCAGGACAGGACGAGCCAAAATGAGGGCAGAAGTTGCTATTACTTGAGGTACTCAGTTTGGAGCTTTACAGAGCTTCCATGGAGCTGCAAGGTTTGAAATAGAACGTATTAGAGTGGCGGGTGTTGTTGCCTTTCCTGCAGTTCTGCATGGGCGCCACCTCGATCCCAACTCCGCCTTTCTACTCTGCCCAACCCCGGTGTCCTCTCTATCAGCGGCCGAAACCCCACCCATTTGAGCCCATCAAATTGACATGAGCAGTCCTCCGATCTCCGCGGTCTCTGGACCGCTCGCGACGAGCGCATCTACTGGGCGTACAACCTGGCGCCCGTGTCCCTCGCTGAGCTAAGCGCCAGGAGCTCGAGTCCCAAGAGGAACTCAGAAGCAAGTTATATGATCTAACGTACGGTTCATGGTGGTGGGAGGACGTGCCCTACCTCCTCTCGCAAAAGAAACACAGTGCATTTCAGGTGCGCTTGGAGAGAGCGTACTTGCCTGCGCTGCTGGCGGAGGCTAAAGTCGGTGAGCTTTCTGAGGGGATGTATATTGGGGAAGGACTTCGAAAGCTTGGAAGGACTTAGTGGAGGGTTTGAGCGGGCAGAGCTTCGAGAACGCGGGGACGAGCGGTTGGCCCTGATGGGACGGTACCGCGGCGAGGCTTCCCGAGGAAATCCAGGAGCGTGAACGCGTCACTGTGGCCCTAGTCATTCTCATTGTGATGTTGATGTTGGAGAGAGACATGAACGCTGATCATTTCAAGTCTGTGCGGCTTCAGTGGAGTGCGACCCGCCCGAATCGTTCTTCTCGGCCACTGCGTCGTCGTTGAGCTCCAATTCACCGTGCGACGGCGGAGCGCACTGCAAGTCGGATTGATCAACCATCGTACCTGAGATACAGCCATCATCTTGTGAGATTCCGTCTGTCTCTCCAGTTCTTGACATTGACTTGCTGACGAACGAACGACTGAAATGTCGTCTCAGCCAGAATTTCTGGCATCCACGCTTTGTCGCACATCAGGATGTCTGCACTCCTCCAGTTAGTATCTGACACCCTGGATATAAAGACTTAAAAATACAGGCCTTTTACCCGCTCGGGCGGAAGCGAGGAAAAGCGGTTTCACCCAACTTCACCCGCGCACATGCCAACGGCTGCGCGAACAAGCCTTCTTCGCAACTCCTACTCTGTCAGTCAAACACATAACTCAGGCACAAGTTCACCCTCTCCGGGTTGAGTTTCTTTTGATTGCTACACAAACGTCTTTGGGACCTCGCTTCCGGGTTTCTGAGACGTGCATGTGCACGCAGCGCTGCCAATATCGTCAAGCTCCACCCACCCTTTCCCGGAGATGTCGTTTGATGTCTCTCCTCTCCTGTACGCTGAAGAGAGGGAGGTGCTTAGTACTTCTCGATGCCTCAAATTTAATCTCTGAAGTATTGGGCTGTCCTGGTGCAGGGCTTCCTGACAGGGTTCGTCGCGAACACCCAGGGAGTGGTAGTACTGCTCGTCCCGGTCCCTTACCGGATCAAAAATGCCTCACACCCATCTAGATAACACATCTTTAGATTGGTACATTCATGAAAGAGTGCTCAAATACTCTCCCTCCATGCTCGCAAAAAAATGGGCTAGTATGCCGGGGGTAGATGCCAACTCGCACTCAAACAGCCAAACCTTCTCTGACATGTTGCTTCAATATATCATTCAACTTCAGAGCTCACATTTTAAATATGGCAGCATGCAACCGCTGAATCTGGGTACCCATTTCAGGTATGAGCCTGAACTAGTTCTCGATCCCCACTGGCGCGCCATGCTTTTCGACCCGTGTCCAAAGGGTCACAGAACATCCGTATGGTTGAGGGGGAAGAAATAAAGGCATGTAACGTCTTAAGTTGAGAAGACAGCGCGTGGAACTTGCGACGCCAAGAGGTGCAGTGCTGTCATTGAAAAGAACGCTGGCAGCTCACGAAGAGGCCCGACGCACGGTCCCGACGAGAAAGCCCACAATTACAAATTGAAGCCCAACCCGTACGGGCTCCCTGCCTGATATGTACAAATGAATGGTGTTTCCCTGACGCGTCGGGAGGATTACTGTAAGTAGCTAGTCTAAGTATTAGGCCAACAGACGGCGCTTTGCATCTCCGGCCGGTGGAACAACCCCCGTCGGTGTCGTCCCCCTCACACTTCTTTCTTAGCCACAACTTCAACTTCCCGGCGCCACGGCCTCGCGGAACACGTGTCCCTATGAAGCGGTCCCAATCTCCATCCGCTCCTCCTCCCATCGAACCGATACTGTCAGGTTCGAAACGAATGAAGACTCGTCGGGCATGCCTTTGTGAGTAGTGCAAGCTAGTTCAAAGAATCGTATCAAGACTTTTGGCTGAACTGGGAGGCTCCCACGTTGATTCAGCCTGCCAAAGACACAAGTCGCGGTGCGAGGTGCCTCTGAGGGCCGGAAACACTTGTCATCGCTGTGCGGTGTTGGGCATCAGGCAAGTCCGCAACGTCGTAACTTCATCTGCCGCACACTGGAAACATATTTACCGGGAACAACGACTCCACTTGCTTCCCTTTAGCTGCTCCTTCGCGGATGGCCCGGGCGCGCCTTGGATCGGCGACGGCGCAGGCGCTTCTCCAGCGCCAGCAATGAGGTACGTTGTTTTCTCTTTCATTCCCCGTCCAATCGAGTTGTCTGGGTGCCCTGACTGATAATGGGAGTATTCAGTATAAACGTATCGTTCTCGGACCTCGAACGTCGACTCGCTCTCGCGGAAGCCCACCTGGACTCGCACAACCATGCTCTCGCATCGCATGGCGAGAAGCTGCAGCAGACCTCCATCGCTCCCGGCACGAGGCCCAGCGCCTCGTACCCGCCGCCGTTGTCAGCCGGACGGCCTACGTATTCGGGCGAATCGCAGGCGCCTCGTGGGACTTGGCCGTCTCTGCGCGACCCGCGCGGATTTGGGGGCCTGTCGGAGGCGCCTTCGTCTTTTGCACGCGACGTTGCGGGTCGCGACAGCGAGAGCGACCTTGGCGACCCAGTGAGCGAGGGGATTCTGACCGCTGAGCAGGCGCAACACGCGTTGGACGTGTACGCGAGCTTTCCCCCGTCCGCTTCCCCTTGACATCGATCTGACAGGAGACTCTAAGATTTCGAAACTTCACGGAACCGACCTTCTGGCGTTATCCTACGCGGTACTCCATCAAAGGTAGCTTCTTCGACACCGCCTGCATCCTCTGCTGCTTCACCGGCCAGCTCGCTCCGCCATTCGCGACGCCGACAATAATCGAGCAGATCTCAGCCCTACTCCGACGCCACCTCCTGTCGGCCATTATGAAGTAAGTCTCATCCCCTATCAACCAGTCTCGCTTTGAGATTCTGAAAGTACCTATAACGCCACAGTCCGAGACCGTCGCTCGAGGCTACTTGCGCATGCCTGCTGCTGGCCTTGTTCTACGTAGGACCGCTTGACCGATCTAGGTCGCAGCGCCCCCAGGCACCCGACGGGCGTATGCTCATTGGTGTGGCGATGAGGATGGCCGCCGCGTTGGGGATGGACAGGGCTGGCCGGAAGGTAGCTCGACTGCGAGCGGAAGGCGCGCCCGGCCGCGAGCTCGAGCTCGAGAGAGAGCTTGCCGACGCTCGAGTGGTATGTCTTCGCTTCGTTTATGTTAGATGTCGGGTATGCTAACAAGCAAGCCTCATAGTGGTACCATATCAGTCATCTTGACTTCATGTCCGGTGTCCAGACCACATGCGAGGCGAAGCCTGTTGCTGATGGACTCCCTATCGCAGCTTCACCATAATTGATTCTCCCCGAGGGCTTGTTCCGTCGCTTCTTCATCCACCCGCTCGCGATGTATTCGACATCGAAAGCTCCCCTGGGACGTTGGATCCAGCATATTTGGGCGATCGGTGGGCATCCTGCGCTCCATGAGGCTGCAACAATTGCGCCAGGCTGATGGGACCGCAGCTTCCTCGCACTCGAGGACTCAATCTTTCTGGCTGCGACAGAGTTCATCGGCGTCGTTCATCACCTTGAGGAGGGTCAAACCTCGAGCCGTCATCTTGAGAACGCCGTTCAGTCACTCGGCAAACTCAACGCAGAAGTCGATCGCTGGCTAGCTGAACTGCGGCGGTTACGAGGTTTGTTCCATTTCGCCAACTTCCCCAGTAGCTCGTTAACTGAACTTTGTCACTCCCACAGCGTCGGTCTTCCACCCCGCGCCCGCAATCGCTCTGGACCTTTTCGAACTCCAAAGCTGGACGGTGCACGCTTTGCTTGCCATTCGTCTCAGCAAGACCATTCGCGCTCTTCCTACCCCACTGCATCCTCGCCTTCGGGAACAGCCCTACCGCATCGCCATCGCCGCGGCCGGGCGCATGGCGGGAGGCCTCGTAGACGCAGCAATGCGCGCTGGCGACCTCGGCGCCGCGACGCAGCACCAGTTCACCTCGCTCGGGCTGGTGTGCAGCCTTTCCCTTTGGGCGCAGGCAGGTGCGGCCGAGCACGGCCTCGTGATGCCAAACGACAGGTTCTTCGACATAGAGCCGCTGCTTCAGAAGATGCGAGCTCTCGGCGGCTGGGCGGCGCAGTGCGAGCGCAAATGTCGCGACGAGGCCGGACGCTGGGCGGCGCAGGGTGTTCAGCACACGGAGCCTGCACACATCCCAGTTGCTAATACCCAACCTGATATACCCCCTCCGTTTGATGCGAACGTCGCTTCGACTTTCCCTCAGCAATATGTTTACGCTGTCCCGTCTACTTTTCCTGCCTGCGACCCGCCTAGTTTCCCTTGGCTCGACCCACCTGCCGCCTTCCATGCCCCCCTTTGGTATCCCCCTTTCTACGAAGTGAACGATCAATTCCCCCCCGCCTGGATGCCTTAGAATATTGTACTCGTGCACTGTTGAAATTGCATGTTGTACCACCCTGTCCTGGGTGGCCTCCGGCGAGTGACTGCGCGAATGAACGGAAAGTTTTGCCTATAACTCTCGGCCATGATCAGGGAACAAGATAGACGAGAACTGGGTTGTATGACAACGTTGCTGGAGTGTAAGTTGCGTTTGTCGGTCCTGAATGTGGACACAGGGTGGCGCTTGCGGCACTGAACCGCTAAAAGGCCAAGGATCTTGGAGAACAGTAAGTTTCTGGTAATAAGTGGTGGGATTGTGATGGGCTTAACAGAGGCATTAAATGTGGATCTTGCGGACGCGCAGCTGCAAGCGTGGTAAGAGGGGACGACAACGTCTTATGGACTGTGAGTTGCTCGCTGGACCACAGACATCACGCAAATTTCTGAGTAATGCATATAAAACCTTTTAAAAAATTTCAGGGGCAGTGGAGCGGGAGCTTACGGATGTCTATCGTTTCTCAAGAGAGCGACGAGGTGCATCCGCTGCACCGACATCAAGTCCCTGAGTGCAGAAGCAGAGTTCTGCGTGAGCAACACGTTCGATCCTAGAAACGGTCTTCAATCCATTAAAATTCTTAAAGCGGATTTAAGTGCCGGCCTCACGAGCTGCGACGAGCCGTGTTCTGTTTGTCCCGCCGCGATCAATCGCCGCTTACCTCCCACCCACCATCATCTCCCTGCTAGCATCGACCGAGTCACGCGGCAGCCCCAGTTAACACTCTGCTTCTTTCCATTATCCATCCTTTCAGACTGTAATCCCATTCTCAGCTTATGGTGCGTGGCATTCCGGAGTAAATCGACTACGGGTGGACATAGTGCCTCGCGATTGTCTGCCGTGGCCCGTCTGTCACCAATTCTCGCGGCCTGCTCTTTCCGCATTCCTTGCTTGGTGTATACGTTATTGAATTCTGACACCATCTCGCCGACAAGACTTGACTGCACAGCTGTCGTCCGAGATCCTGCGTCGCATCCTTTCCATCGTCTGCGAGGACTCGTTCCCGTCGAGCAAGGATCATCCGGCTCTTGCATTGTGCCTGGTGTCACAGCGCTTCCACGTATGTGCTATCGTTATCGCCCCCGCTATTCCTCTCACTTCTAGGACACAGTTGACTGCTGCGCCGCTGCTGTACCGGAGGCTTTGTCTCTACACTACTCGTCACTTGACTCGGATGGCCGAACAGCTCAGGTTTCTAGCTCCGACCACAGCTCCAGGCCGGTACATTCACCACATGAACTTGCTGGTGTACGGCGAGGACGTCCCACGCAACCGCGCTTTCACGGTGGAAAGCTTCCTCATGATGGCACCGCATCTCGTCTGGCTGCACGAGCTCTATCTCTCTGTTCTACCGACACAGATTAACGTGATTGCTCTTGCTCGTCTCGCATCAGCTGCACACTTTGCACAGCTCTTCGCACACTCGACATTGCAACTGCATGTTCACCAAATACTACTGCGCCGCTTGTCTCCCGTTTCTCATCTTTGGTCAATCTCACCATGAAGTTCGAGTTTCCGCGCAGACTTCGAATGAACGCATTCGATTCCGTCTACTTCGATCTCCAGAACTACTCAGCTGCATCCTCAGGACTGACATCATGTCGGATGCAGCGATTCTCATTCTCGCTCGTTCACGTCTGCCAGTCTCGGAGCACCTCAAGCTGGATCTTGGTTCAGCCGCGGCGACAGAGCTCCATCGATGTCTTCGCAACGTTGGGAGACCCCTGGATTTACTCGGGCTCTTTTACGACAACAGCGAATACGAGTACGACGAGAACGACGTCGCCGCCGATGTGATTATACATTCGCTGTCTGAGCTCTGCCACGTCTCCGCCGGTTCCTCCCCGTCGAGTTCGGCGACCCCAGCGTTGCCGCCATGCGTCATCCTGCACTCCAGACTATAGAGCTGACAACGCCTGAGAAAGACGACATGGAGTCACTTTCACCACCCTTGCAGGCCTCGACCTCTCCGGACTGCCGTGCCTTCGCTGCACTTCGGCCGGAGAGTTGAAACACAGGCTCGAGTTCGAAGCACAAAGCACATTCGAGTCCGCCGACTCGTTCGCAGAGCGTATGGGACTTGTCAAATCAGTTATCGTTGCGTCTCTCGGAAGAGACTGTTGTTTGAGGATGCCTGGGGGCAGGTAATTCGGCTTGAAAATATTAGCGACGAGGCGTGGTGAGGGGTGCCTACAAATCGATTTGTTTTTGCATGCATCTGTTTCTTCTGCCCTGTCCACAGTCTGAGAATAGTGTGCGTAAGGGCGCGGATGGCTCGGGAGGGCTGGACGAGTGCCTTGGCTCGATCTGAAAGCAACAAACGGTGGGACAGGCTCGCAATTAAGCCCCTGTGCGCAAAAGAATGCCTTACCTTTGAAAAAACAGTAAGTGTACCTTCCGGATCCTATTGAATCGACAAAAGCTACAGGTCATGGTTGAGAAGCCTCGCCACGGCATGGCAGACCCCACACAAGCTGACGCGAAAGCACTGATGCATTCAAGATCTCCCATGGTATATTTTGAGCCCTGTTAGCTACCGAGAAGGAATGGTGTATAAATTTGTGTACCGCAAGCTGCCACGCAGCAGGCCAGGTGAAGCCATGCAACGTACCTTTCACTCGCAGTGGGGAAACCAGCTGTCTGTCGCGCCCTGCGTAATCAAATCGAGCGAAGCACTATGTTTCGAGAACTTACAGGCGCTTGTTATAGCTCCACAGAGATAAACTCGCAAAGGTATTCGAATCCTTTCAGTAACATGCCCGCTTCAGCGCTGTCGCAGTACAGTCCTCCCGATGATCTACAACCTGCAAACGTTGCGCTCATATAACGGTGCATCACATCTTCATCCATCAACTCTACGCCTTCTTCGCTCCTTTACCACTCTTCCCGCCAGACGTCTTCGCACCGCCAGCCGCTCAAGCCTGCCTTGCGCTTCTTCGTCCCCGCCGCCTTCGTCTTCTCCTGCTCCTCCTTCCAAGCCGCCTCGAACTCCGCGCCCGTGAGACCCACGCTGAGTCGCTTCCCCTCCTCCTTACTCAACATCTGCTAGTCGTCGTCCTCGTTTTCCCAATCCTGATCCGTCCACTCGCCCCTGTCTTTCCGCTCCTCCTCCATCAGCATCCGCCCCACAAAGAATCCCGCGCTAGGCGCGCACCCGCTGCACCCAAAGTCTCCCTGGAACTCGACAAACGGGCGGCCCGCGTCATCCAGCACGCGCCCGACAGCCAGCTTGTTGTGCCCCAGCTCCTCGCCCTTCACCTCCGAGTGCTCGTCGTACTCGAGCTCCGCGCAGAACCGCTCCCACCGGTTCGCCCGCGCGTGTGCGGGCTCGTGCAGCCGCACGACGGACGCCCGGATGTGCGGCCGCGGGGCACCGTGCACGCTGAATCAGAAGTCGCCGGTGATGTTGCGCGGGGTGGCCGGTTTGGACGCGTTGCGGAGGGAGAGCGTGAACCCGCCCTCGCTGCGCGCCATCGGCATGGGCTCGTCCTCGCCCCCGAAGACGAAGGCGTAGTCGCCGCGGAGGGTGGAGAGGTTTTGGGGCTTCGGGCTTCTTTCTGCCGCACGATTGGAGCGGTCAGCGGGTCGCGGTCGTCCCGGGGAGCAGGGTAGAGTTACATACGAGCCCGAACTTGACGTTCCCATCCTTCATGTACCACATTTCAATCGAATTAAGCGAAGGGAACCAAGAGAGAATGGATGGGAAGAGTGCAAGCTGCGATGCTCTCTCTGATCACGTACACAACTAAACGTAACGTTCACGTGCCGATAATAGTCTACCGTTCGGACTGCCCCTTCGCCTCGTTTCCCTGATGCGTGTTGACTTGACACTCTCCACCACTGACCCCTCCCATCGTCTTCTCACCCATCGCGCTCACCATCGGCGCGGCCATCCTCACCATTCCCAGCAGCGCCCCGCCCCGCGTAGCTGACCAGAGCGGGCGGCGTATACCCCTGGGATATCCGACGGCGATTACGACGGACCGGACCTCGGCTGCCCAGCCGTATACGACGACTTAGGGAGGATCTTGGCGGGTCAGGATAGCTGCGGACGGGAGAAGGAGTGGCTGAAGAAGCATCACAGGTGAGTGTTGTGCACTTGATTATATTGAAATAGGCGGTTTGGGGAGGTGCTGGGCATGGGCAGAACGAGAGATGGGCCTGCTCTAGCTTGGGCGGGACTGCTTGCCGACCTCCAGCTGCAAGCACGACCGAGTCTGTCCTGAGGATCAACATACGAGCTGGCATTGATGAACACATCTACTGTGCTCTTGTGCATGCTGCATCTGGGCAGCATTTGCATCTGGAGCACGCGTTTCACCTTGGCTCGACGCTGAGCTGAAACTCCCTCCCCTACCTCCATCCAGCATGGCTTCCTCCCTCGCCGACGTCGCCCTCCAGGCGCACGCGGAGCACAAAGCCGAACATGGCAAGAAGAAGCAAAACAGCGGCGACATCGTCGACTCCTCCCGCGCGTGGGAGCATTCGAACGGGAGCGCGATCGCCAACGGCAACCGCCGCAGCCCCACCTCGCCGGCCTCCCCTCTCCCTTCCTCCCCGCTCTCCCCCACCGCGCGCTTCACCGACTCCCCCCCATCCTCCCCGATCAACGACCACCCCTCATCCAGCCCGACCAGCCCGCGCAGCCCGGGCGTCCCGCGCTCGACGAGCTACGCCGCGCTGGGCGGGCCGCTCTCCCCGCCCGCCCGTCCCGAGCGAAGCCAGACGCTGCCCTCCCCGACCTCGCCGTCAGCCTCCAAACACCCGAACCCGCGCGCGCGGATGCTCCTGAACATGCCGGGGACCCCCACGTCCGGCACGGTCGACGACCCGTTCGCGAACGCCTTCACCCCGAACGAGCGCGAGATGCAGGGCGTGTACTCCACCCGCGCAGGCAGCGCGGAAAGAGCGCACGCGAGTGAAGGCGAGGGCGAGGGCGAGGACGACTGGGAGGACGAGGTCGAGCGCAGCGGGGGCGGCGGGCGCCGATCGAGACGCTTCCTCCCACGCACGAAGGGCAAGGGCAGCAAGATCACGCGCTCGGAGGAGGACATGCGGCGCGCGTACCCGCCCGCGGAGGACAAGAACAAGCAACCGAACTCTCGCTCGCAGCCGCCCAGTCGCCGCCATTCTGGCACCAACATTGCCGCCGCCTCGGCGGCGGAGTCCTCCAGGCGCCAGTCGGCGCCGGGCCCCAGCGCCCGCGCGTCGGCCGCCAACGTCCCGCCCACGCCGGGCGGGGACGGCAGGCACAAGCGCTGGGCGGCGCTCAAGCACAAGCTCTTGAGCGGGAACGCGAAGCAAATCCAGCCGAGGACGGGCGCTGCCGTGGACCTTGTTAAGGAGTGCATGGTGTGCGTCCGCTTTCCCTGGTTACGACTCCTGTTTGGCTGGCTAGAGGACCTAACATGTCTCAACCCCGGACTGGATTAGCGGCATGCTCCCCGTCATCATGCTCAAGATGGCCGTCGAGCGCGACGAGCACGGCCTGCCCCGCATCCCCGTCTTCCTCCACCACCTCAAAATCCGCGTCAGCGACAGCATCAACCCGCTGCACAACACACACGCCATTTTCCGGATAGAGGTGTGTTTCCCTACACGCACACCCGTGGAGCTGAGGTGGTCGTGTGTGGTTGACAGGCGAACCTCCTGCAGTGCCAGTACGGCGACTCGCTGCTCCGATGGGTCATTTACCGCGAGCTGCGCGATTTCGTCTGTACGCTGGCGATGCGCGCTGGCTTGGATGGGTAAACACTGAACTTCTGAATGACAGCCCTGCATACCCACTTCCGCGTCGCGAACGTTCTCCGCAGCGTGGAGGGCCTCCCCGAGTTCCCCAAGACCAGTACGTAACTACTGAGCGCGGACCATAATGTTCCCAGCTCATACCCGAGCCCCACCCCAGGTCTTCCTTACTTCAACCTCCTTCGCCGCGAGGGCCGCGAGAAGGGCTCCGACGTGCGGCGCTCCGACTTCGCGCGTATCCAGCGCGATGCCCTCCAAGACTACCTGATCAATCTCATCCGTGCGACGGTACGCAAACCCCTATGTATAGTCCGTTCCTGTCCTCCTGTCCCATAGCTAAACACGGTCGACCTCACCGCAGATGTTCTCGCCCTCCGCGAACCGGCTCTGCAAGTTCTTCGAGCTCTCGGCGCTCTCGGTGCACCTCGCGACGTCCGACAGCCAGCAGGGCAAGGGCGGCTACCTCCGCATCTACAGCAACAACTCGTCCCGCGCGAGCGCCCAGCCGGGGCTCGTCCCCAGCGTCAAGCTTAAGCGCGCGCGCGAGCCGAAGTGGTGGATCGTCAAGGACAGCTACTTTGTCTGCACGGAGGACGCGCATGAGGTGCATTGGCCTTTTCTCCGTTCCTTTTCGAGACTGTACGCTGACGGTGCGGTTATTCGGGCGGGACACAGATCGAGCCCTATGACGTCTTCCTGATCGACAGCGACTTTGAGATCGAGCGTCCAAAGCGGTACTACAAGCAGACGGTGAACGTCATCCGCGCGCCGTTCCACGGCGACGAGGCGGGGCTCAAGAATGGCCAGGAGGGGAAGGACCGCGCGGGCCCGGCCCCGGGCACGGGCGACAAGACGCCCGCGGACGGCGTGGCGGATCCGAGCCAGGCGCTCGTCGCGCGGGCGGGCAAGAAGCAGTCCAAGGACGTCAGCACCCACACGTTCTACATCAAGAACTCCGAGCGGCGCTTGAAGCTCGTCGCGAAGAACGAGGTGCGTCGGCGCGACGGCGAGGTGGGATGGGAAAGGGAACGGGAACGGAGCAAAAGGGGCTGATCGATATGGGGCGGAGCGGTTAGCGCCAGATGCAGCAGTTCATCCAGTCCATGACTACGATGGCGCAGCGCAGCATCTGGGCAGGCCGCAATAGGTTCGACAGCTTCGCGCCCATCCGGCTGCAGGTCTCCGCGCAGTGGCTCGTGGACGGCGTATGTCTGCCCTCCAATTACCCCCATTACCCGACTGTTGAGCTCCGGCAAGCTGACGAGTGGTGCGACGTAGCGCGACTACTTCTGGCAACTGAGCAAGGCGGTCGCTATGGCTCGGGTACGCTCGTCTTACCGCACTGGAACCCTGCGCTGTTGGCTGATACGTTGTGCATCGGTTAGGACCGGATATACATGTTCGTTTTGCGTGAAGTGTTACTGCTGCTGTCTTGCTGCTGACGCGGCCGACCTTGCAGACACGACTGGTGGCTCTCTCCCGAGCTGGTGAGCTGGACCGGTTACCTAATCACTCATCTTGATGCTGAGCCGGGACACGCACAGCAACTCCGCCGGCCGGGACAACCGAAATGGAGGCTTGACAACCTGCTCCAGCGCAAGGCGCAGGAGGGGGTTAAGATATACGTGATCGTCTAGTGAGCAGCGCCACTTAAACTTTTGTTCAAACACCATTGGCTTACTTACCTGGCGTGAAACAGCCGCGAGGTGTCGAACGACTTCACGCCGACGGACAGCAAGTACGGGCTGTCATTTGGCCTTGTGCGGAAGAGCATAGCTGACTCGATGACGGCAGCTACACGAAGCAGAAGCTGCGCAGTCTGCATCCGAACATCATGGTCAGGCACATGCCGATGCCGAGTTGTTGCGCATCAAGCTGATCCTCTCGTACAACAGGTTCAACGCTCGCCCTCTCACATCTCCACCGGAGTGGTGCGTCCCCCAGCCTCGAAGGTTATGAGTCTCGTGCTGACAGTAGCTCTCAACCAGTTCTACTATTCCCACCACGAGAAGCTCTGCGTCATCGACCAGACGATCGCGTTCATGGGTGGCCTGGACTTGTGCTTCGGGCGCTGGGACACGCCGCAGCACGCGTGCGTCGACGACGGCGGAGAGGACGAAAGCGTGGGCGAGCAGGGTGGCTCGTCCGACTTCATCTGGCCTGGAAAGGACTATTCGAATCCTCGTACGTGGGCTGTTCCGATTGTTCAACCAGCGTCCGGTCCTCTTCTGACACGCTTGCGAATGCAGGCGTCCTCGACTTCCACACGCTCAATAAGCCCGAGCAGGACATGTACGATCGCGAGAAGGTCCCGCGTATGCCCTGGTGTGTCTGACTTCGCGCAGCGTTCCTCCCGTCGACGTGAGAGACTGACTGGGAGCGCCACAGGCACGACGTCGCGATGCAGATCATAGGCCAACCGGCTCGTGACCTCTCGCGTCACTTTGTCCAGCGCTGGAACTTCCTTGTGCGGACGAAGGTGCGCTTGTTCTCTCTCTTCTGAGCGGGCCGGGGTTTGAAGCTGACTAGGGGAAACACAGCACCACACCCGCGAGCTTCCGTTCTTGCTTCCGCCCGCCGACCTGACGCCGGAGGAGCTCGAGCGCGAGCGGATGGTCGGCACGTGCGAGCTCCAGATCTGCAGGTCGTGCGGGCCGTGGTCGATCGGCACCCCTAACAAGATCGAGCACTCGATCCAGAACGCTTATCTGAAGGGTAAGCCTCGCTGTCTCCGCTTCGTTCTTGTGAATATGTTGACTGAACCGCTTTCCGATCCGTAGCTATCCAGCTCTCCGAGCATTTCGTGTACATTGAGAACCAGGTGCGTTCACAGTACTCGTCCGTGACCACTACCGCGCTGACGCTCAAGCCATCTGTAGTTCTTCATCACGAGGTAAAGCCAGTCGAACGTTGTCATTTCGCACTATTACTGAACGAGCATTGCAGCACCGTCGTTGACACCACAGTGATCGAGAACCAGATCGGCGACGCGCTCGTCAACCGCATCATCCGCGCCTACCACGAGGGGACGCAGTGGCGCGCGGTCATCGTCATCCCGCTCCTTCCCGGCTACACGTACCCCATCGACCACGCCGAGGCGAGCAGCGTGCGCATGATCATGGACTGCCAGAACAAGAGCATCTGCCGCGGGGCGCACTCAATCTTCGCCCGCCTCCGCAAGGAGGGCATCGACCCGGACGAGTACATCTCGTTCTTCTGCTTGCGCTCTTGGGGCAAGCTCAAGAACGACGTCTTGACGACCGAGCAACTGTGAGTCTTCCCGTTTTGCAGAAGAAATGAGAGTGATTGCTGACGCCGTTTGCAGCTACATCCACGCCAAGACGATGACCGTCGACGACAGGCTTACCATCATCGGGTGGGTGACGCGAAGTTTCGAAGGGACGTTCGCTGACAGAATCATTCGCGTAGTTCCGCCAACATCAACGAGCGCTCGCAGCGCGGAGATCGCGACTCGGAGCTTGCCAGCATCATTCGCGACACCGACATGATCGACAGGTGCGACGCTTTGTTCGCCCGAACTTCGATGGTGCCGCTGACCCGAACCCCTGTATAGCCGCATGGGCGGCAAGCCTTACAAGGTCGGCCGCTTCAACCACACCTTCCGCGTGCGCCTCATGCGCGAGCATCTCGGTATCGACGTCGACGACATGGCCGCCGAGGATCTGCGCAAGACCGAGCGCGACGACGTGGCGAGGGAGGATGCAGAGCGTACCCCGTGGCCGGCGCCGGAAGACGCGGAGCACCACGGCATCGAGGAGAACAGCGGACCTGTCTGGGACCCCGACAACGAGCAAGCGACTGGCGGCGACGGCGGAGTCGTCCGAAGCAGTTCCCCGACCGAGCGTGCCGGGAAAGCAGTGAACAAGGGCGTCCGCAACCGTGAGTCTCTTGGACTGGAAACTCATTCAATTACAGTCCAGGGTTAATGTGCGAGGTATCCTTTATAGTGAAAGACGAGGGCGGTATGGATTCCGGCGTCACGTCGCTGCACGTTCGCGCGCAGCAGTTCGCGCGACAGGCGGAAGGGGCGACCCAGACGGCGTTCCGCACGCAGGGCAAAGGGACTGAGGCAGACATCGAGGAGGTGAAGGAGGAGGACGGCAAGCCGGGTTTCTCTTCCGACAAAGTCGAGACGCTCGAGGAGAAGATCATCCGCGAGAAAGGCCGCTCTGAGAACCTCGACGACAAGGGCGACGCACGTGGCCGCTCCGACGGACGTCCTGACCCCGAGCCCCGTCTCAGTCCAGTCGCCGAGACGGAGCCCAACGTCCCGAACGGCCACGACGCGGCCGCGTCGGACAAGGCGGGCGCAACGCTCAAGCCTGCCAGCTCCTTCCGTTCCCGCCAGCTGTCGTCATCTTCGTCCGCGAACGGCATGACCGGCCGCAACCGCGCCTTTTCAGACGCATCCAGCAGCGGCGACACGAGCGGTCGCGAACATACCCGCAGCGCGCTCCGCAAGAACGCGAGCATGCGGGGCGCGGGCAGCAACTGGACGATGCCCGTTCCGGGCCCCACTGTTGACCCGCACGGCTTCCAGGACCCTGTCTGCGACGAGTTCTACAAGGACGTGTGGATGGCGTCCGCCGTATACAACGTTCGTTTCTGAGCCTGCGCTTCTGCTGCGACTCCACTACAGCTGGCTAACCCCTAGCTCAATGCCGGCAGACCGAGATCTTCCGCAAGGTCTTCCACTGCGTACCAGACGGTAGATCCAGGCATGTATCCGCAACTCTCGATCATTCGCGTTAAGTCTTTCTCTTCCCAGACCTTGTTACGACGTGGCGGCAGTACAAGGAGTACGTCACGTACCAGGAGAAGTTCAATCGTCCGCCGCATGACATTGCCCCCGATGGCCTGCACGAGCCACCCGCCAACATCCGCGAAGGCCCCGGCTCAACCTCCGCTGGTGGCGGCGGTTCCGGAGGCGGCGTCGTCGGACAAGGTCTCGCCGAGGACAAGTCTCCGCAGCGCTCCGCGAGCACGAGCAAGCGTGGTCCGGGCGGAAAGTCGAGTCCCGCCGACGCTGGCTTCACCAAGTGGGAGCGAGAGCAGATGGAGGCGCTTCTGCAGGAGCTGAGGGGTCATCTGGGTACGTTGTCATTCGACGGTTGCGTTGAACCGGACGGGGCTGACATTGCTCTCCCGGTTATCCAGTCATTTACCCGACGTACGTTTCTTTCGCGAGCGGCGTTTGACGCAGAGCTAACAATGTCTTCTTTGCAGTCGTTTCCTCGAAGCGGAAGACATGCATGGGTACGCACAGCTGCTCGCCAGGACATACGAGTATGAGCTGACTGGAACCCACGCCACTCCTCGTTAGGAACTTCCTCTTCAACTCTGACCACCTACTACCCCTTCCTGTCTATGTAAGTGTGCTCACATCGCTTTCTCATTCCCATCTGCTCACGAGTCGTCGAATTCAGGACTGAGCCCTGGCCTCCACCAACCACTCCCCCTCACTTCTCACTCTCTCCCTCGTTCCATTCCTTCGTAATCATGTCACACCCGAACACTCTCATTAACTTCGCGCTACTGCCTTTAGTGGCCAGCGTCTGCTTATACCTCGTCTCATCCTCCCCAATACGTTATTCTGCCGCTGCCTCTCGCATTTCTTTTTGTCCCCTCTTCCGCCACCCTGCATACCCCTCACAATCTTTCACTGCTTGTTTCATCTGCTTGCTGCTACTGCATACGTATTCCCTGCTTGTTAGTACCCATACACGTCGATCTCCGTGCCGCTCTTCTTTCGCGTTCGCGAGTGTGGGTTTGCAGGTTCCCCTTTTCGTTCAACCCGACTCCTGAATACAAGATATCGCTGGAAGCAAGTCGAACTGTGGGGTTGTGAAGGGCACCATGGACTTACACAACATATCGATCTTCTTTTCTCAGCAAAGTTTCGCTTCTGGTCAACTTCAAATTGTCGCAGCCTTTCGGCCTACAAGCGCCGCGGACCAAGAGATGCAAACCCAGTTTGCTCCCGCTCCTCGGCGCTCCGTGGCCAAGAAGTGTTGGCTGCCTCTGCAGTTTCGGGAACGACATTCTGCTCCTTTTTGGAGTCTACAGTTCGTTGGGGATTGGGAGCGAGAGTGATGTGGGTAATATGAAGAACAGCGCTTGAGGCTTGACAGCTGCATGTGGACGCGTCGGGAGTCAAGACTCAGCGGCCGGACCACGACCGCAATGGGCAAGATGCTCCCCTTCCGCACCTCTTCCTCCAGTTGAACCATGTGGGACAACAAGAAAGGATGAAAAGTCGGGATGGAATTTTATCTCAGACTTGCTCTCTATCCGCGCAAATCGCATTGTGCGCTGAAGGGGTGCAGCGGAATGCAAAGGCGGTGATCCTGACAACATGCCTTCGGGGCTCGGCACCAACTTCATGTCGCCCGTCGCCCGATCGAGCCACGAGCTGCGTAAAGCCGCGGTGCAATTGCGGATCCCCACCTTTTTCACACGGAGTCACACAGAACTTAGGGTTGTAGTAGAGTAGTACATGTATTGGAGCTTGAGCTATAAAGGCGACCAGTGCCAGCGCCTGCAGTTTTCCCTTCCCCCGTCACTCTCGCAGTTCATCTCTTGCCCCAGAACCAGCGCCCGTATTCAAATCCTTACCCCCTCAAGCTACTCTTAACGCAATGTCTCCTTCCGCTGCTACCGCCCCCGCTCCCGTCGAGCTCAAGACCCCGTCGGCCCTCGACATCAAGGCGCAGCAGGCCGCGCGCCCCAAGGTCGGCGAGGCTGGCGTTGAGGACTACGAGGGCAACTACAAGGTATGTCCATCATCTTTGTACTTTTCCGGATTGGCGGGACTTCATGGGTTTCTCTTCTATGTAGTTTGCGCCCATCAAGGAGTATGAGACGAGCCGTGCCATGAGCACCCGCTACTTCAAGGACATGTACGAGCGTGCCGTCAGCGACGTTCTCATTATCGGTGCGTGCTTCCTGGTCGTGTTCTGCTGATATTTGAAATGAGTCCTCACACGATCTATTGACATTCTGTAGGCGCGGGTTCTGCTGGCCTCTCGTGCGCTTACCAACTCGGTATGTCTCGTCTTACATGTTTTCAAAGCGTGGATATACATTCAATCGGGTTTCTGCAACGCACAGCGACGGAGCGTCCGGACCTCAAGATCACTATTCTCGAGGCGTCCGTCTCGCCCGGCGGTGGTGCCTGGCTCGGTGGTCAGCTCCTCAGCGCCATGGTCGTCCGCAAGCCCGCGCACAAGTTCCTCGAGAAGGTCGGCATTCCTTTCGAGGACGAGGGCAACTACGTCGTCGGTGCGGTACAATGTGATGCTCTGTAAACCCTGAGGCCGAAGCTAATGCTGCTGTCCTTCACCATTTCAGTCAAGCACGCCGCCCTCTTCACCTCGACTATCCTCTCGAAGGTCCTCGCGCTCCCGAACGTGAAGCTCTTCAACGCGACGGCCGTACGTAGACACTGCCGCAGCTCGGCTTCCAGCCCAACGCATCTCTCCTCTCGCTATGCTACTGGTAACGCTTTTCTTTTCTGGCGCAAGAGGCGGGCCTCTCACGGAGGCCCCGCCCGCCTCTCCCTGTGCACCGGTGCTCGCCCCTTTCTCCTATTGGGAGGACGGGGACGTGGCTGAGATTATACGGTTCAGCGGTTCACGATAATGCGTGCGACGCTAGCACATGGAGAGTTTATCTTACCGTCTGGGTGGATACGCTGACTCCGGGCTACGCTCTAGTGTGAGGACCTCGTAAGTCTTGGTTTCTGCGATTGTTACTTGAGGCACCATTTGACTCTTGTATTTCGTAAACAGATCATCAAGGTCGGCCACGACGGCCAGCAGCGCGTTTCGGGCGTCGTCAGCAACTGGACGCTCGTCACTCTTAACCGTTCGTCCGCTGCCGGCGGGTTAGGACCTCTGATTGACCCTTGTCTTCGCTGCAGACGACACGCAGAGCTGCATGGACCCGAACACGATTACGGCCCCGCTCACGATCTCGTTCTGCGGCCACGATGGCCCCTTCGGTGCACTCTCTCTGACTTCGACCCTCACATCTGTTTCCTTCGAGCTGACCAGCATTTTACCCTCTCTTTCAGGCGCCTTCTCGGTCAAGCGTCTCGCTTCCGCTGGGCTCGCCGACCTCGGCGACATGCGCGCCCTTGACATGAGCCGCTCGGAGTGCGTAACCAATGCGCTGTTTCGAAGAATGCTCAACCGATGCTGATGCTCGGAACCGCAGGGACATGATCGTTAACCAGACCCGCGAGGTCTTCCCTGGCGTGCGTCCCCTCTGTCCCTCCTTAGAACATTTGCTGAACTTGCATCTACGTTATCTCTCTACAGCTCATTGTCGGCGGCATGGAGCTCTCGGAGCTCGACGGCGCGCCGCGCATGGGTGCCTCGTTCGGTACGCCAGCTTTCCAAGTTTTAAGTCGCTACTCTGTCTCAAGCTCATATTTTGGTGCAACAGGCGGAATGTTCGGCTCGGGCATCAAGGCTGCCCACGAGGCGATCAAGTTCCTCGACAAGTACCAGGTCGTCGACGGCGAGGTCGTCGGCACCGTCTAAGGGTATGCATCGCAGTCGGGTCCCTTGAAACAAATTCAAGGGCTATCGAGGTGAAATGAAGGCCAAAGCCAAAGTGTTTTGAGTTGAGAACAATTCATAGCATGTGAAGGGACAGTCTGATGTGTGAACGTGTGCTTGTGGGGTGTTGATCGGGCCCTGGATCGCTCTGCGGAGGAGCGAGTACTGTAACTCTTTGGAAGCATGGGTTAGCGAGGCCAAGTCGGGCGGGTGGAGAATTGCGGCCCTTCGTCAAGAGGTTCGGTGAGACTGCATGATGGAGGCAGCGGCAGGTCCACCCATTTACAATGCGTCCAAGTCGTTGATCCTCGCCACACTCAGCGATACCAGTAACGCAATCAAATCACACATGTACCGTAATTTGAAGCAAACGGTTGAGGTTTACAGGAGACGGCCCCGCCAGTCAATCACTCGTTCGATCGGTACCGGGGGCGTGTCGTCCAGTCCGCCTTCCAGGAAGAAGCTCATTCGGCCCGCAATCCGAAACAGCCTCGAAATCCTACAACCATCTCGCGGCCAACATCATCAGCGTGCTCTGCAGTTGTTTCCCTCAACGCCTTGACGTTGTATGTTCCCAAGACGACCTTCTCGACCTTGGGAAGCCTGCGCCGGCTAAAGGCCTGCAGAAATACGGCGATGGGAAGATGCAGGCTTTCGGACCGAATCTCGATGCAGCGAAGTCGGGTGATGGAGGGAGGAAGAGCACGAGTACGAATTGCCCAGTGGAATCACGTAGAGCTCTTCGAGTTTGGGGCACAGGTCCAGAAGGGACGATAAGTATATCGGCTGCGCCAAGTGTTCCGAAAGGTGCAGCGTCTTGAGTTGAGTACCGAAGGGAGCGAAGAACGGCTTGTGCGAAATTCTTTGCAGGTCAAGACTGGTATCTTTGAGAGTAAAATCGAGAGACTCCAGCGCAGGCAGATGCGAGAGAGCGTGAGCGAAGGCACCCGCATAGTCGTGAGACGTGGTCCAGCAGAGGGTGCGCAACTTGGGCAAGTCCAGTCTGCGTAGGATAAGGCGGATGCACAGCGTGTCGTTTGCCCCGTCGAGTAGCTCGAGGGACTTATATGAGTCCAGGAAGGCAAGGAGAAGCTCGCGGGCGACTGTGACGCGGAAACGCGAGAACGCGCAGCGTGGGTGCGCTCGGCGTCAGCGCTGCGAACGTTGCGAAAGGTGTTAATCGATCGATTTCGAATTCGAACTCGGGTGCAGAGAAATGACGTTGTCCTGCCAAGCTTCGAAACCGAGCTGCTCGAGGTGATGCGTGTACTAGACGAGGGCGAGGAAGTTCGGCATCACGATGGTCTGGTACTGTCAGCTGCTCTCGTAGAACGTGTACTGTGACGTTGTGGATGTACTGGCCCCGGGAAGTCCCGAGGATTCCCTGACGAGTGTGCACGACGAGGCACATGAGTTGTTGGAAGGTGTCGAGGATGACATCGTGATAGATGAGAGGCGTGGCAATGTCCTTGAAATGTGCAATGAGCAAGCTATACTCACCTTCCATCTCTTGCAAACGAGCGGAATTCCTATCCTTGACACGCCCGCCTGGACAGTCGGGTCTGGGTCGTCACGAGCGAGTGCGAAAGCCAGGATAGGCGACCAAGGGCCTGAGGGAGCGTATCACTTTTTGAATAAAAGTTTGGAGCGTGAAGTGGGAGTGGTAAAAGAGAGAGAGGACAAGGGGGTTTGTTGTAATCGGTGGCCGCTCATGTATGTCGGGGATCGCGCCAGACGGCATGTTGGGGCGTGTGCTTGAAGCCGCTGTCCCCGCTGCATGGGAGCCCCGCTTGCGGGCATGTCCCCTTGCGCAATGCGCATCAAGCAAAGTTAATATGAGTCAAACGGCCTGTCCTGGTTTAAGCCATGGAGTTTCAATTATGACTGCCTTGCTATTACACGCCTTGTGCGTTTATGCAGCGTTCAGATTGTTCAGCATGCCTTTCGCTCGGCCTTTGCCTGTGTCGACCGCCCAGACTGATAGGATCGTCTACGACCTTGGACCTTAATTAATTAACCCACAACCTACGTGAAAATCTGAATCTTGCAATTCCATTGCTGGTTTTTCCATAGGCTCGCCCTTCGCAGCCCACTGAGCTCGCACTGGACCCCGTTTCATAGACGAGGGGCTGGAGAAGATATGAATACTGCACATTTCCCAAAAACAGCCTTCCTTTTCAAACTCATAAGCTCTAAATAGGCAATTCGACAGTCGTGCAGTTCAACAACAGGGGTTAGTTCCGCGTGGAAAACGTCTCAGATCAAGGAGGTACAATCAGAATACCTGCGTAAGAGCTACGTTATAAACAGACTCGTATTTTTCTCGCCCTCAGACGAAGGTGCGCATTTCGTTGTACGCAATTGGCACATTTGCAGAGGCAATGAGTCCATGTGTGCCCGGAAGGGGACTCTGACCCGAATCCGGATGTGAAGTCTCACCAGCTTCGCTCTCGTCACCAGCATTCCAAAGAAGCCTTTGACCCCGCTAAGGTGCCCTCGAAGGATAAAAAAGGAACGTCCCAGCCGCTCTCTCCTTTTCCACATCCACATCCCACAGCTGCAGCTTCTCACTCACTCGCGCCCAACTCCAGCAACACCGACTGCAACGGCTGTGACAGGGCGCTCTCTATACCAATTTCTTGAGTGACATATCCACCTGAAGTGAGGGGATCTGGACATGGCCATTTGCCAGTGCCGATGGCCATGGTCCCAATATATCCCCCTCACGCACACGTAAGATTGACATCAAGCACCCTCAACAAGCCACAGGCCTCAAGACCACTTGCCTGTGCAGAACGACGCTCGCTCTAGCTGGCTTTGGCTCCAAATTGACCACGGCGGCTGTGTAGGGGAACGAGCGCCTACCCATGACCCCTGCGCAGGCAGGAAGGCAGAGGGATTGCTGTGCCGTCTGCGCTCCTACCGCGCGTACCAGAGCGGTCTCTAATCGCCTCATAGCCGGGATGCGCTTCTACCCTGGGGGTGAAGGCCTTAAAGAGGGAGGCGATTAAGATGGGGTCAGGGAGCAAAGCTGTGCTCAGGTTGGTGGACGTGGACGAGCTGGGTCAGCAGAGCGTTCGGCGTTTCAGCTTTCGAAAATACTTCTGCTGACCCTGCATCGGTCTCCCCTTTCCCAAGAGGAAACGGACTCTTAAAGAGAAGAAAGCATGAGGATGTAAATTGCAAGGCTCCGTACAATTGGTTGTGAAACAAAGCAACGAAAGGCGTGTGAGGGCAACGTCGCATGTGGACCTCGTCCAGGACCTGAGCGCTGCTATCCTGAGGCGGTGATGAGAAGCAACAGGAAGACGTCAGAATGTCCGTTCCTATTCGGTCAATAATTTACGGAGGTCCATATAAAGATTCTAAATTATTCGCGCCTCGAATACTAGGAGGAAGCGGCCGTTCCATGCATGTGGACTCTGCTGCGGATGCAAGGGAGAGCTCAGGTCGCAGTCGCACGACGCGCCGTCCGAAAACAGGTATGTCTTCAGTATGAGACCAGGTACTCTTTTTGTAAAAGGATGCAAAGGGTGATGCATGGCTTCAAGAAGGCAATGAGGTTGTCTGCATGATCCAGAGAACGTTGGTGTTGTTCGACAGGGGAAGCAATTAAGGGGACAGGCTGCCTTTTCTAGGAGGATGCATGTTATGCCCTAGGTAAGTTAAACACTCGTGTCGTCAAGGTGCTCGAAGCCGAAAATGAATGTTCAAAGTAACTTGCGGTTACGATAGAACGCGGCTAAGCCTGGATTCACTGCCGGAGGAGGTTGACAGCCATCGGGAATTGGAGACTCATCATCGCCCAGACTGTCGTTCTTTCCCTTGCACCCACTGGTCCCACTGGCCGTCCGCATCATAACTTGTGCCGTACCCAGGAAAGGTAATTACGAAATGTAAAAGAAAGTGGCAGCCGTGTAGCACCAGGAAGTGGGACGCAGCCAGGCACCCGACCAATGAGCGAACGATCAGGGCCGCGCTGGCCGCCGCGCCTTGACTCCGCCCCACATTCAACTCAAGTCCCGATCCCGACACCTCACGCTGCACATCCGCGGTGCACCTTATTATCCGATCAAATACAGATATTCAGTGCACGACAATATACCCGCCAGTCGCGTCCTCGTCGCGTCCTCTACTCCTCGAGTCATCTTTTTCTCGAGCGCACTCTGGGTACCCGGCCCGCCGACAACACGCCACACCCTCACGCACCCCCCTAATCGCAAGCGCAGTCGCTTATCGCCTTGCGGCCTAGTTACGCACATGGCGACCCTCACCCGCACCCCGTCCTACGCCGCTCTCCCGCTCGACCTCTCCCTCCGCGCTTCCCCCGCGCCCGACCCCCTCCTCCTCACCGGCGGCGGCGGCGGGAGCGGCGTCAATGTGCCAGCCCGCAGCCCCACCCCCCCGCCGCTGTTCTCCACGGACCAGATCGACTTCCTCGCCCCATCGGGAGAGTACGGGATGGGCGTGGATGGTCCGGTGTCGGCGGTGGGAGGGGACGACGGGAGCGTGACGATGTGGGCCGAGTGGATCGAGGCCGTCCAGGATGATATCGTGCAGGTCGTTCAGCCCTCGCCTTGTCCTGCTCCCTCACCACCCGTGCGTCCATCTCTACCATCCTCTTCTCCCTGCTCTCCCTCTACGACCTTCTGATCTCCCTCCTCCGCGCAGGCCCCCCTCCCAAGCAGCACGCCCCCCGGGCTCTTCCTCCCGCTCCACCCCTCCTTCATCCCATCGCCCTCATCACGCCCGGTGGCTGACGTGGTGCGGCGGGGTGTGTTGCGCAG
>JTLS01000229.1:0-24912 GCA_000826855.1 Basidioascus undulatus | reverse complement strand
GTCACTCCCCTGCACGGTTCACTCAGCTTGCATCGAGGGCGAAGCGAGGAACCGACATATCCCACTATAATCTTCAATATGTCCTATGCAGGATGATATTCTATGAGGCTAACTCCACAGACTGTGGTCTGTTCACAGCGGGAGAGATTTCCTTTTGTAGGCTGAAAATCACGTATATATAATATGCCACTAACATCTTCGGCAGAAACCTCTGTTCCCTCTCAACGATCATTGTGAATCGTCAATGCCGTCCCCAGATCAAATTGCGGTTTACAAGTCCGGAGCGTTCATATCCTCCCGCCGAAACCCTTTGACCACACAGCCATATGGAAGGCGTCGCGCTGCCACGCCCGCGATGCCCAGACGGTAGAAGGACGTGGAAGCTCGCAGAGTCGCGAGGTTTTGTAAAGTCGTGACAGCCGATGCGAAGCTGGACTGCATGGAAAGAGAGTGCCATAGCCGCGTACATCAGTATTTGAACATAAACTAAGAAATGAAAAACTAAAAGATGGAAAAGATCAGCGAAATTGACTAAGCTCACCAGATCGCCCGACCACACAGCCCGTTCCAGCCGCAGTTCCCGAAGCAGCGGACACTTCTTCCCAATGAACGCGAGCCATCCCGGAGTCACGTTCCTCACCGCGGGGTTGGCTTCCTCGAGGCCCGGCAGTCGCTCGAGGATCGGCCGGTAGAACTGCGGCGGGTACTGCCACTTCTCGAACTCTCCCTAGTACGTCTGCAGCTTCCGCAGCTGAGGGCGCGCCGGTCCTTCGCCTTCGGGCACGCCGTGCCCTGCGACGATCGCATAGCACAGCTCGGCACAGGCGGATAGCTCCTCCAGGTTCGGAAGGACGCCGGGCGGCAGCGAATGTGTCGGTCGGCCATCGCCGAGATAGCGTGAGAGCGCGGAGGGATGCATGGGCGACGAGGAAGTCGGCGAGCTCAGACGGGTTGGGAGGCAGAAGAGACCCCGTGAGCGATAAGTGGGTGAGGTGTTGAGGCGATAGGGAGTCTGGCGTCCCGATCGATTCGAGAGGATCGAAGGAAGTGGGAATTCTGGAGGCGGTGGACCTGCGCCGCCCCGGTCGATTCCGTGCAGGCGGAGAGAAAGTCGGCGCATACGCGCGTGGCGTTCCGAGAGGGCTGCCAAGCAGCAATGTGTCGACACGACGGCTTCCTCTGTTTGACGGGCAAGGATACGTTGTCAAATCAGCTTTGATGGTAGGGGGGGCAAGGGATATGCTCCGAAATTGAGCGCGATGAAGCTTACCGTCAACGGGCCAAGCTCCAGCGGTTGGGCCCTGTATTGCGCTGAAAGCGGAGACACAGCAAGAGTCGCCCGAGATTGCGCAGGAAAGAGATCTATTTCGACTCATTAGCAACAGTCCGCTTTGCTCACAACGTGCGCATCCATTTCGCAGTTGGCGGGTGAGAAAGAGCTTAACATCTTCCTGATCATCAAGCATGACTTCCGTCTTCCGCCTAAAGGTCCTTAATCTCGGCACCGTTGAACATAGCTCGCGAACCCTGCGTCCGCCTTCGACCGTGCGCGAAGAGTCCTCAAGGCTGATCTCCTCCAGGCCGGGAAGTTGTGCCATGACGGGCAGAAGCGGCTCGAAGCTGAAGGGGTGTGAGTTCCTCGTAAACTCGTTCACGACGACCGACCGGAAATAACGAGCGAAATCCGGAACGTGAAGGACGCCAGAGCTGAACAGTCGGTCCCAGACCGGCGAGCTGAAGTACACCGTCGTGTAGAGCGCGGAGACGCAAGCGGCACGCAGGGTACGACATGTGAGCGAGAGGGAGGCTATGGAGCTGAGGGGAAGATCGTAGGCGATTTGTTCGAGAAGTTCGAGAAGAAGGGTGAACAGAAGCGACGTTTGAAGTTGGGCTGCCTGCGTTGTAACGATCGATTGACGCCGCCGGTAGATTCCGCGAAAGAATCTGCGCACGGCAGCTTTGAGACGAAATGTCATAAGGAGGGGAGTAAGAGTGGTGATGAAGATGAAGGGTACAGGCAAGAATCGCCCTCTCGAAAGTGCAGTCCTAAGCAAACCCCATGCGGACGGCGAGGGAGAGGCTGTGCATCTTCCGGACGTTCGTTCGGGGACACCGGCTGCGTTCTGGCGACGACCCTTCTAATGGAACTCGAGTATTGGTTTTTATTATGCCAGAAAACAAATCTTGACCAAAGGTGTACGTAGTTGTACTGACTCAAAGTCGCTTTATACGGGCGGCACCGTCCGAGCGGGAGAACAAACGTCTCCCATGTGTATCGCCGACTACTTTATCGACCATTTCACTCTGGTCTGGGGAGTTGGGAGTGTACTGCACGCGCTGACCTTGCGTCTAATTAACTTCCTTGAAAGTAATAATACGCGCGGCGAACCCAGAGAGGACGCTCTGTCTCCCAAATTTCAAACGACACGCAGCTGTACGTGGCAATTTTTGAAACAATCCGATGCCATATTTGCATGATCGTGGTTAAGCAATTAATCGTATTTGGGCACGTCATCCGATCACCAACAATCCAACAGCCGCAATCGATTCCTCCGGGATGGGGTACGACGGTTGCTCCTCGGAGGTGAGGAACAAGAATGTCGTGCCGTTCAACCCTTCGTAGCCTGTTTAGCATTCTTTCTACAAGTACTTCCGCCCCTCACTAGCTCACCTTCAGGCAAGACAGTCGACCCTCTCCCTTCTCTCGTCACGTTGAGCGGCCTGGATGCCCCAGCCCGACTGAAATCAGCAGAGATCATACAAGACGGACGAGAAACGTACGCAGCCGTGACATCCAGCCCGTACTGGAATGCGACCTGCAGGCCCTCCGTGCTGTTTGACACTTCGGTGACGCTATGGTCCCACCGGAGCAGGACCGTCTCGCCCGCCCGGCCTGGACGGGCCGTGGCGGTGGAGTTGGTGGAGTTGAGGGGAGGCGGGAGGAGCTGGGAGTTGAGGATAGAGTGGGTGGTGAAATTCAGGGTTCTGAATATTATGAGGCCTTTCAGTCAGTGCGAGGAGAGGGAAATTCGTGCGGGGATTGGGACAGACGGGTTGTCGGCTGGGCAGTCGACGATGAACGGCAGGGCGAGGGAGTACGCTGGGAGAAGAGGGGGTGAGGTGCGCTTGAAAGATGTGCATTATAAAAAGGAGGTTGTATACCTTGCTCTGGTGTGAGAGGCGTCTCGAATCCATGCACCCCGTTGAAAAAGTTTAGGCGCCCCTCGGTGGCAGCGCGGAAGAGGCTGTTTTGCCTGGCTTGGGAGGCGAGGATGGCTGTGGTTCCTTGTGTCAGAAAATCTAGATCATTAACATTAGTAGGGAAGATGACCTTACAAGCACCGGTTTGAACAGAGTCGGGCTTGGTCAAGTTGGGAAGCATCCCGAGATAGGCTCCTACCGAACGTGGGAGAGAAAGACAAGAGCGTTGATCGGCCTTTGCCACCATCCCTGTTTGAAGAGAGACGTACCTTGAACAATCGAGGTTGTCACCTGCCCCAGATTGATGTACGAATACGGGCCGACGAAGAAGAAGTCATACGAGCAGTTCCGGACGGACTCGTTTCCGAGGAAGCTGCTCAGTGCATTGCTGTTGTACCCACAATCAGCTCTACCAAGCAAGGCAAAAAAAAAATGGAAAACACTCGCTAATTGCCAATCTCTTGATCCCGCATCTCCTCCAAATAAGGGTAGAACCACCACCCCGGCAAGCCGGGCCCCTCAAAGTCGCTCGCGGTGAAGTTATCGACCCCCCAGTTGTAAAACGCTTGCTGCATGAGCGCCAGATGCGTGGCTACGGAAAGCGCGGTGAATTCGTCCGGGTTTAGTCCGTGTGTCGTGTTCGTGGAGTTCACATGCCTGCTCTGCAGGACGGAGGAATCGTAGTGCTGCGGGAAGGACCACAGAGCCGGTGGGACGGAAAGGAAGAGGAGGGCGAGGATGAACATTTTCAACGCTGTGGTTTGAAAATGTTCGAGAAATGACGAAGGGGACGTGTTCCAGTGGGGATGGTCATTGGAGATGGAGGACACCCAACTGCTGAAATGGGTGAGCTGTCGGTGACCCACCAGCTGTGAGTCTCTCCTAATGTAAGATGACCGTGAGATGTGAAGGTTGGACTTTTCAAATTCTTACTTTTTAATTCAAGATGTGCATTTTGAACATTTGAAAGACGTCAGTAATGGTCTAGCTAAGACGCACGTATGGTCCAAGTTTCGCAGCCCGTGGCTGCTGTTGTCCTTGCGTGGAGCGCGTGTGCATATGGAATGCATGTTCCTCGGGATTAACCCCACAATATAAATTGCATCTTTCCGGGATTCGGAACGCGCAGGTGCAGCAGCCAGCACGGGGATGCATCGTAGGCTCGGGCATGACCTCGAAATGCGAATGAAGATCGATCTGGCCAGCGCAAAGACATCTTGATTAGTCAGAAAAGAAACAGCATTGTGTCTTTTGTGAAGGTGGGAAACGGCAATTACACATCAGGGATGCGGGTACGGCCTTCTCCCAATGGACCGGCGGTCTTTTCCAGTTTTGCAAGGTTTTCACGTAGCGAGTAAAAACAGTGGTCTAAGCTTTGAACGACGTTCAATATGCATGCCTTGCCGATCCGCCAGTGAATGTATCACAACAAAAGTGTTCGACCCTCCCCGCACCAGCAAGACAGGCACCACCACGAGCGTCCGCTCAGCAGCCGCTAGCCATCCATTGACGCTCGCCCTCAGCCCCCAACTCCTAAATGGAGCCCTCCGCAACACGTTGCACGAACCAATTGCTATCTTGGGTCTCCGCAATGTTGACCATCACCTGCTCGGGCTTAATCGGCGAAGAGCCCAAGAGCCGTTCGAGGTCGGCTCTGATCGCGGACGCGTCCGAAACGAGCACAAACACGATGTGAAGCAGTGCCCGACCACTCATGAGCAATTGATGGATACCCCGGAGCGGAGGGCTACCATGGTTCCAACCCCATCCTGCGATTACCACTATGTGCTAGAGGCAGGGCATCTGAACAACGAGGGTATTCACCAAGTTTGGCGTGCGGAAATTGGACTCCTCAACAACCAGGTGTGTAAGCTGCAGGAACCGTAGAGCGGGAAACAGCTGCGGGTTCCCAACAACCGGTAGGCAATCGAGCTCTTTGAGAGCGGTGGGACGCCTGACCAGGTCCTCGAGGGCGTCCCAGATGCTAGTGGAGGGTGTTCTGGCCATAGCGAACCGCTCGAGACTCTGCGCATGACTGATCAAAGACGGGCCACGGGATGGAGAACGGAGGAAGTCCGTAACGTTCCCACGTAAATCTCGGTCTAGCGGGGCAGAAAGAACCACCGCGTGCAGCGAAGGAGGTCAGGGTTGGCCTTGACGGAGCGAGCGAAGCTTTCGAAGGTCAGCCGGCTGAGAAAATTGTGGAGTCTGATCGTGGAGAAGTCGGTCGAGGCGTAGATCTTGGGCTGGGCGAGCTCTTTAAGGGTAAGGGAAACGAGGCAGAGAGAGACTAGGGACGACAGGAGGCGGAGGATTAGCCGTATGCACGCGGGTGAGGGGGGGTTGGCGATTGCGGAGACGATGAGTGTCAGAACCTCGGGAGAGAGCTCGGGGATGGCCATTGCCGCGCAGGTAGGGGTAGGAGGGCTGCTTGAAAAAAGCGGGGACCTGTTTCGGAGGAGCTTGTTGGCGACGATCGCGGTGCGGAAAGAAGAGAGCGGGAGATGGCTGCCTTACACTATGTCCGTTAGACCAAGTTTCCAATATACGCGTCATTCTTTACTCAGCAATATTCGCCTTGAACCTCTTTATTCAAACCTATTGATCAGTCATTATACAATGCAGCTCCCGTCTCGAAGAGTCCTGCAGCCGCCAAGGATGAGTTGCGGGAGGATACGCACCCTGTTCAAGAAGACTCCAGTGAATCGTATATCCACGGAATTTTCCCTTTACTCCGGCGATAAAGCAGACGAATGCACCGCTTGCAGCAGTCCACATTGTGTCTCCGTCCGTCTCGCCGCCGACAGGACATGACCGTGAAGCGCGATTAGAAGGCGCCGCCTGTCCGGTCTGGTCTAGCGGGCCAAGACGAAGACATCGTAATGGATCTATGATGAGCCAGAGAAAGTATGAGGCTCCGAAGACATGGGACGGCGGCACGGAGCTGGGATAAAGCGATTCCCAACGATATCGGCAAGTGTTAGAGCATCAGGCCCAGAGAGCAGCCGATGACTGAGAGAATATCGTCCGTGAACTTCAGATTTCCTGCACGGTATGGTGAGTATCTTCGAAAATGCCGAACACTCCTCTGGGCAGCGTAGCCTGGGCTGTGTTGAGCGTAACGTCCCTTGACGACGGAAGGCGTCTGAGTCTCCAGTTCAGTCTAAAAACTCAATGGAGCGAATCTCTCCAGTGCATTAAACGAAATACGAGGTGAATTCAGTTCGAATAAGGATCGAGATTCGAACCCACGAAAGTATCGGGCGACGAGACGTCGAGAAGTCGTCGGTGTTCGAGACGCTATCGAGAGCGACCAGCCTCCCGACCGAGAAAACCTCGATTTTTCAAAGTCACCATCAATCACAGCATTGATTTATTTTGTTAAGGTGGATGAAGACGAAAGGAAAAGGAGAAGGCAAGCTGGCTCGCATGGGTCGCAGTGGTCCATCGAGGTTAGGGTTACCCGTCTTCTCCCTTCATGCCTTCTCCCATCCTCTCCACCGAATACCACCTCCTCACCGTCCGCCATGCTACCCTCGCTTCCTTCAACATTCCTGCGGGCTCTCCCGCAGCTGCGCGCACGGGCCTTCCCGCCCTCGGTCCGTCTCACAGCGTCCTTTGCGCCCTTGCATGACCCCCGGAGCTGATCACGCTAGGAAGCAGACGGTCCGGGCTCTGGCGACCGCGACCGACGCGCCGGTTTCCGGGGACCGGCAGCGGGAGGTCTTTGACGCGGTGGAACGGATTGAGGAGGAGGCCAAGGAGCTGGTGCTGAAGGAGATGCTGGCGGCGGGGATGACTCTGGAACAATGTGCGTTTTCTTCCTTCGCGGCCGGCAATCTGCAGTCCCGGTGCTGAAGAGCTCTCCACCTCCCCTACATCAGCCGCGCCCGCCCCTCTCCAGCCTCCCCAAGTCCACCTCCGGCTGCGGCACCTCTTCCGCCCGTCCCCCGTCCCGCCGCCCGTCGTCCTCCCCCTCCCCTCCAGCGTCTTCACTACCCCCCTCCGGCGGGACATCTTGCACGCGTGTGTGCTCTCCGAGCTCTCTTCCCAGCGCTCCTCGACGAACGCGCACACCAAGCGGCGCGGCGAGGTGCGCGGCTCGAAGCGCAAGATCCGCCCCCAAAAGGGCTCCGGCAAGGCACGCCTGGGCGCCCGCCAGTCGCCCATGCTTCGCGGCGGAGGCGTGAGCCATGGCCCGCGCAACACCCGCGTCTGGCTCAGGAAGGTCAACAACAAGGTCTGGGCGCTCGGCATGCGCGTCGCCCTCGCGGAAAAGTTCCGCGCCGGCCTCCTTCACGCCGTGCCTACGCCCAACCTCCCACGCTTGCACACCCGCACGCTCGCGCAGCAGCTCAGCAACCTCGGGTGGCACACAGACACGCTCTTCATCACCCCCGACGAGCAATTCCACGTCGCCGCGGGGAACATCGACGGGATCGATGTGCTCGCGCCTGAGGACGTCGGCGTGTACGACCTCGTGCGCTGGCCGCGCGTCGTCGCGGACGTGGCGGGCTTGGAGGGGCTTTTGGAGGTGCTGGGCGAGGACGCGGGAGAGTGGGCGGAAGAGGCGTTCGAAATGGAGGAGTTTGAGATGGACGAAGAGAACGTGAGGGAGGCGGAGGAGGTGCTGAGGCAGCATGAGGCCGAGCAGCAGGCTGAGGGGAAGGGGCAGGAGGTGCGAGCGTAGAGTGGGTTGAGGGTGCATCGCATTGCTTGTGATACGTTGTCTAGGTGTGCTGAAGGATGTCTACTGCTGGTTCAGTACCATGGGGATGAACCACGAGTCAGGGGAGGTCGGGTGTTGATAGGACTAACTTCCTCTTCCCACCACACTGCGCAACTTCTTCATCTCGCACAGTCTACCAGGTAAGTTACACTTGCGGCAGCCGGAAGACTCGTGGCTGGCACGCGTCCTGAATCCTGGGCTGGTTCCTCGCCACGCTCGAGCAGACCATTCGAACGCCAACTTCCAACGCAATTCTGGGGGCTTCGACCCGATTCGGGGACCCTTACCTATGTATTTGCGTTCGACAATGCGGGTCGTTACGGCTTCTCGGCGAGCGTCTGTTGACAGACACTGGTGTCTTGCAGTTAAGAGGGGCTTCGTCGACGTCTTTGGTAGTATATAGTAGCTAGGATATCCGCTTGTCAGTCGAACCTGGACGTGGGCGACCTGGGTTCAATTCCCGGCCATAGTCTCTTTTTGCTCCCTTCCTTTGGCCCTGTTGCCCTTTTCCTTGCCTAATCATGCTGCCATCCTGAAACGAGGAGATCTACATCCTCCCGAATGTACCTTTTGACCAGGTTAGCAGTATGAATGAACGGAACCCACACAGTCCCACTGCGCCCCACCTGTACCCGGGAGGGAATAAGGACCTTGACAGGTCCACATTGCTCAATGTCAATGCTGGGATTGGCAAAGCCGGTGTATTGTGGTGTGCAGGAGCTGAAGGCCCTTCTGCTTCAAGACAGCATGCTTGTCTAAGCTTCTCAGAATGCTCAATGTATATTCGAATGTAAAGTGCTCCCTCCCCACATCGTCAAAACAGACGCAACAACAACCTGCATCTTCTGACCAGTTCTCTTCAACAGTCGCCCTCAATTCCCCACTCTCAGATGGTGCTATCCGTGACGTGCTGCTCAAACCAATCATGGTCGGGAGCCTCGACTATGCTGACCACCACATGATCAGACTTGGTTGGAGTAGGGTGCAAGATTGGTTCAAGGTCAGCTCTTGTCACGCAGACATCCGAAACGAGCATGAAAACAAGGTGTCGCAGTGCCGAGGCCCTGACGAGCAAGACCTGAACACTATCGAACAAAGAACTACCATCATTCCAGCCCCATACAGTGATCAAGGCCACGTGAGAAAGGCAAGGCATCTGCCTGAGGGTATCCACCAAATTCTGCTTGTTTTGGTGGGGACACAATTCTGGCCAGGACGGTTTTCTGTACAGGACAATTTTCCATCCAGGGCAGTTTTCTGTTAACTGATAGATTTCTGTCCAAGACAGTTTTCTGGCCAGGACAGAGTTTGGGACAATTTTCTGGCAAGGGCAGAATTCTGCCCAGGACAGATATTCTAACAGTGACAGTTTTCTGTCAGGGGACACTTTTACTACAAGGACAGTTTTCTGTTCAGGACGGTGTTCTATCCTGGACAGCTTTCTGGAATGGACAGTTATCTGACAAGGACAGTTTTCTGTCTAAGATAGTTTTGTCTCCAGGACAGTTTTCAGTCCAAGCCAGTTTTTTGGCAGGGACAGTTATCTGCCTGGGACACCGTGCCCACAAGTCCACCATTCGTGCAAGCCCTCTAGAAGCTCTTTGGAGCGCTAAAGAGGTTTCTGAAGCGGTGAGGTTTCTGTACTGTGCTTTCTACTCCAATGCATTCACTGGGTCTCAAGGGCAGCTGCAGTGAGTGCAATCATAATGTCTCCATGTAGAGTCTCACACTTCATTTCTCTCTTCAGTGGGTCGTTTCTCCTTCTCTTGCCTTGCACTGTAATATACAGCAGTATACCTTCCAATTAATCCCCAATGCCTATGTAACTTCCATTTGTTCTCCAGGCAGGCATATCCCACCACTTTGCCCTATCAATGCTCAAGCAATGATTGAAGATCTGTGTGCAACATCCTGTCCATAGTGCCCAAGCCCCCAAGATATATGACAGCTTACCGCTTCCAAGAGCTCCTGTTTACCCTTGCAGCACATTGCACAGCACCCCATCTAGCTTGCGTAACTGAAGCTGTGAGCACAAATTGGATGATTAGGCAGGTCATTGTCCAATAGGGTGCCCAAAATGTTCATTTGAATGCTCTTTAAGGAAGAGTCGAAGGCAGCAAACATCAAGGCTGACTGTTTCACAGTCACTTGGGCACTCTACATCCGACCTAGACTCGAGTGCTGGGGGACTAGTTACAGGAAACTGGCCTTCTGCCAATTTCCTACAGTGAATTTTATTAAGGCTGCAGCTGTATCACTTGGACGTCGCACTGAGGCAACACCGCGTCCAGGCAATGCCAGAAAATAATCTCGTCATCGTCGCAAATGCCATGTGTAGTATCAGAATGAGTTTGCTCAATGATGGCGCATGTTTAATGAACTTGCGATGCCGTCTCGCCATCCATCCAGGCAGAGCCAGTCTCTCAACAACACACAGGCTGATGTGGGTGAGTCAGGACAGCCCGAGTAGGTGTAGAACCGTCTCTGTTCTCTGCAAGTGGATGTTCCAGCAGGCGAGACGCTCGAGGTGCATGAGCGCTGGGAAGAGGGTTTCTCGTCCGTCGAAACGGGGTCGTAAACTTCGTATGGGCACGCGTATTCTTCGAGGCGCTGTGCAATAGGGCAGATATCAACAATCAGACGCGGGATGTAAAGTCGACGGAGATTGAGCGTGTTGACAAGATAGACTGAGCGGTCTGGTCGTCGAGCGAAGATAGAACAACGAAACGAAGCTAGTGCACTCGGACGAGGAGACCGGGCTGCGATTGCGAGTGCTTCCAAGCTTTTCCACCTGCTCCCTCTTGAGAAGAGTGATTGACTCATAAAGTAGCGGATTCGCTTCGAGGTTGAAATCGCGCGAGACAAGGCAGAGTGCGGCCAAGGTGGCGTCGTGGTGGTATGAGAGTGGATGCGATGGAGCGCCGGCTATGATGAGCCTATGAAGCTCGATCGGGAGGGTCAATATGGCTTGCGAGCGATGGGGAATGATTCGGTTGTGCGGAGATCAAACTTGGTGGGTGAAGAGCCCGGCGGGATGGTGATGGTTCCTGGCCAAGAGGGGCGCAGGCCGCGGGTGACTGAATCTGAACCGCCTTGTACCAGCCTGGGTTTTGCCCATGTCCAGATCTCGAAATGATCAATATCCAGTCGCATTGTAGCTCCTCATTTTGAGCACCAGAATCTCAAGCGGCGCAGTGTTGGCGAACCAACGATGGCCAGAGCGTTCTGCCCCCCCTCATTCAATTCGCGCTCGTCAGGGCTCCGCACACGAACCAAGGTGTGTCCCAAGCAGGCATGATGTATTAGCATAAGCAAGTGCGTGCCTGCGAGCGTAAGCTACCGTCTACCCGCTCCTCTGCTCTAACCCTCTCCCTCCCCTAACCTAACCCATCTCCCCGACCCACCCCCCCTGGCCCCTCAAGAACCGGTGCTCGCACACCGCGTCTGCCGTGGGGCGCCGGTGCTCGTCCACCTCCAGGCACCGGAGCACGAGGTCCATCGCGTCTTCGAGGCGGCCGCCGCCGTCCGGTTCCAGCTCCGGGGATGTGGAGGCGGCGGCGGAGGCGGAGGAGGGAGAGGGGGTGGGCAAGAAGCAGCGGTCTCGCAGGGCGAGGAAGGAGTGCGACGTTGGCGCGAGCCCGTTCTGCGCTTCGTCGGCTTTGGCGAAGGGGCATTCGCCTGCGGGCACGGAGTCAGACGAGGTTGTGAAGAGGGAGAGGAAGGGAAGAAGGAAGGCCGAGAAGGGAAACGCACCGCAAAGAAGAACGTAAGCGACGACGCCGAGCGCCCAGATGTCCTGCGGCTTGCCGGTGTACTTCTTGCCCGCAAGAATCTCCGGAGCTGTCCACGCACCAGCCCATACCTCATCAGCCTCGTCCTCATCCCCTCGACGCACCCCAGCACCCCCTCCATCCCACCAACCGAGAAACCAAAAGCACGGAACGCACCGGCATACTCCAGCGTCCCCGAAAAGCTGCTAAACGTCTTCCCCGGTCGTGCATGCGCCGCGCTCCCAAAGTCGATGATCTGCGCGTTGCCCTTCCCGTCGAGGATGACGTTCTCGTCCTTGATGTCGCGGTGGACGACGCCATGCGCGTGGAGGAAGCGGACGCCGTCGGCGATCTGCCCGAGGAGCGTGCGCGTCTCGAACGCGGAGAGCCCGTCTGGCGCGGCTTCGACGTGGTCGAAGAGATCTTTGCCGTTGCCGAAGGTGGGCATCACTGTGGGCGGGAAAGAAGCGGACGAGAAGGACGGGGACGAGAAAGAGGTGGATGGGAAGGAAGGGGACGGTCGAGGGAAAACGAGGGGAAGGCGCAAGTCAGTTGTGGAGCATGGGCGGAGCGTGGCAGGGGTGAGCGTACCGAGGTAGTAGAACAGATCATCCTCGAAGAAGGTCTGCCACCCGCCAACGATCAGCACCCGACCTCCGTCCCGCACCCCACAAAGCCACTCACTATCATCTTGCAGATATTCGGGTGCCCGCCCATCTCCTCCTCCCCCTCCTTCCCATCCCCGTCGCCGTCGGTCTTGGTCTTGGCGGCGCGCTCGGGGTCCCACGGCCTCCGCACGTCGTGCCTGTACGGCAAGGAGCGGAGCTGGTCGAGAACGTAGATCTCGATCGGGATGGGGCCGAGCGTCTTGTGCCGCTTCCAGCAGTCGGCGAGGATGCGCGACTTGATGATGTACTTGATGATTAGGGGGTCCTGCGGGGCGAGCGGAGCGAGCCCATGCCTTTCGTCAGCCGAGACGTTCTTAGAAGAAGCGCGGCCAGCGTGCATGAGGTGAGGAGTGAGAAGGAACCCACGCACCCTCTCCAGCCCCTCTACGACCCTCCTCCCCGCCCGGCGGCCTGCATCGACCCCCCGACGCGGGGCGATGCGCAGCCCGAGGACGAGCGTCGCGAACGCGTGCGGGTCGTCAGCTGCGCTCGTGTCGAAGGGCACGAGCAGCGGGCGATGTGGGGGGAAGGTGAAGCGGAGGAGATGCGGGTGTGGTTCCGGGGAAGGGGAGAGGGACAGGGGGAGGAGGGGCGATTGATGGGGGTCCGCTGTGTACCCGTCGAGATCATGGTCAGATGTTGGATGGAACGGAGGAAGGAACCGGGGAAATGGGAAAGATGGAGAGACGCACCCGGAGAGCCTGCCTCGAACTTCGCAAGGGAAGAGAGCGAGCTCGCGTGAGGTGGTGTCAAGCGCACCCACACACCCCGCCGTACCAACTCACACAGACACACTTGCGCTCGTCCTCGAGCTGCTTCCGCGCACGCGCGAGGAGCACGGCGTCCACCGCATCGCGCAGTCCCCGCGAGGTGAGGCGCACGGGGAGGAGCGTCCGCGCGGAGGGGAAGAAGGGCGCGGAGAGGAGGTGGAGCAGGAGCTCGGGCGGGAGGGCCAGGAGCAGGGACGAGGGGGGATCCATGGCTGCGCTGGGGAAGGAGATTAAGATGAGAACGTGAAGACCTGACCTTGAAAATGCTATACTGGAACTTGGGTGCAGGGAGACTGGGCGGCGACGACTGGGATCGAGGACGATTGGGAAGTCAGCGATGCGCGATGGCAGTCTGGCTGTGGAGGTCGTTTCGCGTTTCGCCGAGTGAACGAGGGGGGCACACGCTGGGTGTCACCGAGATCGAGTCGGACTACAAGTGTGACCGTTTTGTTATTTGTTCTTTCTTCACCAGATCGATCATGTAGGCGTGCAACCCGCGGCAGCCGCCGTGTGAAACGTGCTGCTGCACCCTTACCGTCTTCCCTTTCGCCGAGTCTGCACCCTCACACCTAGCCTTCCTGACAGCATGCAGTGGGAGGGTGGATAGTCACCAACTACACATTTTTACGAGTTTTTCAAACATGGCTGAGAGGGTGTGGACGGGCGATTTGGCTGAGTATAGACGAGAACGTGCACCTCGCTGACGCGGGCGCGTCAGGCAAGGAGTCCAGTGTCAAGCTCGTGTGAGGTATTCTTGTTCTGTAAAAGGTTTCGTTGATATCTTTCTATTTTTTATGATCTGTTTCCGGCTTCTTGTCTATGGTGGTGGTGGGCGAGGTTTCCCAAAAGCTGTCGGTTGAAAGCGCCGCGCGAGCAATGCTTGTTGCGATTCAAGATTGCAGGTATAGGTACTCATCCTCTGGGTCGCAAATGGAACTACACACAGAGAAACCAAGAGTTTCTAGAAAGAGAAGTCAAACTGCTGATGATCGGTCGCCATAGCAACCGCTGCTGGCTGGCCGCTGGGCTTCCAGCAACTTTCACCGCCAGGTGCTCGCCTTCGCCCTTCCTCCAGCTACCGTACCACTCCATCCAGCTAACATCCCTACACCCGCGTACCCTAATAATAATTCGTTACTAGCCATGCCTCTCGACTGGCGTCTCTCAACCAACGTTACTCGCCCTTTCAAGCCACGCTACTCACTCCTCGGTTACTCGATCATTGCTGACTGCCTTGCGGTGGTGGCGGCTTTCACTCTCGCCATGGAGGTGCAGATCGAGGCCTCACTTCTTCCGTTTTTCCCCGAAATGGTTGATCCCCCCCTGACTCCAATGAACAGGGCCGCCCCAGCGTCTGTCAGCCGTACCCGATCTTGTCCACCGACGGTTCCTGGGACGACCTCAACTGCTCCCCTGCAACCGTGTATGCCGGTGCGTCAAAATCATGCCCCGTATCGTTTTGAGGGCTTCCGACTGCTTAGGAATTCTCGAGCCGAAACAATTCGCACCTTCCACCTTTCACTTCTCAGGTCAGACTTTCGCAACGCCCAACACCACGTTTATTTACACGGCCGTCACTGCGGCACTTCGCCTCCGGGTTTCTTTCCTTTTTTTTGACGCATTACAAGTTACTAACATGTCCGTCCTGTACACAGGACAACTATACGCGACCCGGGCCCTCGGCAGCTGTAAGCTTCTCGAAGGCTCGCGCTTGCAGTTGACAATGATCCCGACGTGTATAAGCTTGACCTGCGCATCCCCTAAGTATCCCCGAACGTCTTTGGAACAGAACTCATGTGGAAGCCATCAGACATCCAATATTAAATTCAACGTGACGTTCATCTTCTCGGCGCCTGCTCCGCCGTCCGCTGCGCAGGAGATCATCACGACGTACGGGGGGCAGGACGTCTACCCCAACGAGCTCGTTCTTCGCGTCCAATATTCCAACAAGCCTTCTCCTCGGGCCCGCGAGTTCTTGGATCACGGAAAGCGGCCTGGGCTGAAACTCAGGCGCTCTACTAAGTGCGGCAACGCCACGAGGGTCGGGTATGAGATCTACCAGGGCCAGCCCCTCCTCATGTTCATGAGCGACAGTCCGAACGGTGACGCCTGCATGCGCAGTGGCCGTAGAGTGAGCTCTGCGAAGATAACCACGCTGCTTGCCTGAGGTCCTCATTTTGTGTCTATTCCGCCGGACAGGGATTCGAAGACATTCACCTCGAGCTGCTGCAGTTTTGGAACGACACCGTCGCCGACATGCTCTCCGACTTCGAGAAGCTTTCCCCGCTTCCCGACGTCGTATTCAGCTGTCGCCCGTGCAAGCGCGAATGGCTCGATTTTTGGAACTTGCGTCTTGGCGGAGGCTGTTGCTCTCGGCTGGCTGGCTGTCGACCATCATCTTTCAAGGCGACCGTCTTCCTCCCTAAGCGCTTGCCAGGCGAACCTCTTGTGCAGAGCGATGCGGACGTCGAGGTGGGCCTCTTTCTTAACGCTATTGCACGTCCCTGCAGCATCTGTATTGACCTTACTTAACCGGTCCCCTTCCGCCTCAGAAACTGCCGCTCGTGGAAGACAAGTTCACGAGTATTGAACCGCGCATTCGCCGCATGTAAAGCCTGTTGTTAACGCTCGTTTCCTATTTTGTACCAACTTATCTACCGTTAAACGAATTTTTCAGAATACTTACTATTGAATCTGGATGCTGATGCACTTGCCCAATGAATACGTCGCTACGAAGGAGCTTTCAGAGCTGCGTTGCTTCTCTACCGCTCTTTGCCCTACGCAATATCTCTGCGTTCGTTCGCTCTTACCTTCACCTTTAAGGTGCTCCACACCATCAATTTACCTGCTATTCAACCTCATGACCGGGTTTGTTGCATTCCTACCCTGTTGGTGATCCACCTTTTTGCCACGAACCGCATTGCTCCTCAACTACACACACTCCCACTTGCCCCTTCCCATGCTCTGAACGTGTAACAGATACTTGGCTGTATATGATCGAGAATCAACAATTTTAACTTTTCCGCACGTCATAATGGCTATTCAATGTTTTCCACGGCGAGCACGACCGGAGATACCTAGGACAGATGTTCGCCCTGAAATACAGAAAGCCTTTAGGGGACTCGCTAGTTTAGCATAAATTGGACTTTAAGATGCCCCAAAGGCATACAATTTCCCTTTCCGGGGAACGTGTGCGTGCTTTGCGACGGGACGACCCAGTTCACTTCCCTCTCTTCTTCCAACACACAGTCGGGGCATTTCCAACATTGGCTCTACAATATTTACAATTCATATTTTATTGCTCTATTTCCAATCATATTCGTTGAACCTTTTTCACTTGAAATGCTTGAAATGTCTCAACAACTAAACATGTGCGGTCTATCGGCATAGGCTGTCAGGTTGTCCACGGACCTGAAGTCAAGTGCAGCTCGGCTGGGATCCAACACTCTCTCAGTTGTGTTTTTATGAAACTCTTAAACTCTTAAAAAATTAGGAGGCCCGTATCCGGCTAAAGCGAGCAGCAGAAAGTGTCATGGCACATCGCAGTGCATCGCGGTGTGTAATCTAGCTGCTGCAAGTCTTCTGGTGCTCATCGGCTGCGCTAGGGACCAGTATACAGAGATTACTCGATCACGCATCCACAAATTGTGCATCGGCCAGACAAGTATAAGAAGCTTGATAAAGAGGCAAGGATGGAGATTTCAAAGGCTCGATGCACGTCACGTGTCAGATGGCAACCTGTCCATGGAGAACTGTCAGAGTCCGCCTCGCAGTTTTCTTTTTGGCCCTCTGGATACATTAACACCAGTAAGTTAGACCTCTGTATATGAGGAGACCTCTAAAATATTGAGAAGCAGTAGTTTAGCAGCACTTTTCCAGTGCGAGACGATTGCAGTCAAGGCCGCAGTGTGTCAGCATTGCAAAGGCGGGAAAAGTCCCGGCCGCTGCGGCGTTGCGAAATGTTGCGCGTCTCATCTTGTCCGTCCTTGCTCTCTCCTCGCAACGGCACGATCTCTTCAGCGCTACCACGCAGCCCGTCTAGCAAATTTGTATCATCGTCGCCAACATGTCCACCTCGTTCCCACCACCGTCACCAATACCCGATTGGACTATGTCTTTACCGGCCAGACTCCGCCCAAGCATCGTGCCCCCTGAGCCCGAGCCGGCCCCGCAATGGCAAGGCGGTGAGAAGCGGAGCTCTCCGGACACCACGATGAAGGTATATCACATCATTTGTTGTGCCAAATTCTGCAAGAATGTACTGCTGGTTCTGACTCCTCGCAATGCCAACAGGATGAGTCCGAAGGCGATGAGAAGCGCGCACGTCTCGACGTGCCGGAGTCTTCCTCCGCCTCGCCGCCGCCCGTTGCCACCGTGCGTGTGGCTCGTACTGTTCACAATATACGCTCTCACTGGAAAGTGACTGACGATAAGGCATTAGACTCCCGCTGCTCCAGCTAGGCGCCGGGGTCGACCGCCCAAGTTGCCGTTCGTGTGTCCCGGTTGCGATCAGCGCTTCCGCTTCCAAGCCTTCCTCGTATGCCACTCCTCATCTCCTCACCGCCGCGAATTTACTCAAAGTAAGTGCACCCTAGGACCAACATCTTCAGTCACGGCGGTGCAGAATCGCTCCTGTGGGAGCTGTCGCGAATGGCTGCAAAGGTACGCGTCCGCAAAGACTTGCGTGGCGCACATCGATCATTCCAGCGCTTGTCTCACGCTCTGTTGGCAGGCTCGCTCCCCTCGACCTCGTGCGCCACTCACCCGACTCCCGCGTGGGGAAGTGTAAGAACCTCTAATCATGGCTCTGCAGCGGACTCTGCTGAAAATTTTGTGTGCGGATAGGATGGGCAAGATCCTGCGCGGCGGCTCTCGCACGGAAGCACCAGCGAGTCGCTCGACGGCGTTTCGACATGTTCGAATAGCGCGCGCGGATGCGCAGAGAATTTCTCGGACGACAACGCTCTTGTGCGTATCCTGAGAACAGGTCGAAGTTGGCGAGTGAGAGACTGACGGCTCGACCTGCAGCGGCAGCACATCGCGGTCTGCGCATATGGGACGACCGGCAGTTCTACGTCGCCGGCGGAAGCAGTCGTTGCGCCATCTGCCTCTCACGTATGCGTTTGCGGGAAGGCGTACGCCTACCGTGCTAGTCTGGTGCGTTCTTCTTGTTAGCGCGGCGGTTTGAGCGTCACATTGACATTTCTTGCAGTACAACCATGTCAAAAGCGGAAAGTGCCCGGGTTCTCACGGCCAAGGTGCGTTGAATTCGTTTCAGTAATTAGCACACCTCTTTACTGATTCCTTTATGTTCGAACGCAGGCGGGTTTCCCTTCGCAACGGACGCACCGTACGCGTTCTCCGGTCCCTCTATCCCGGCCGGGCAGCCCCCCGCCATGGGCGCCTTCGATGCTGCACACGCGACGCCGAATGGCCAGCTCCTTCCGATGCCCTCGCCGTCGAGGTCAACTCAATCGCCGGACCCGTACGAAATGGCATACGACGCGGCCAACGCGCATGCCAGCGCGGCGAAGCATTTCGTCTGCGACTGCGGCAAGGCTTACCTCCACAAAGCGAGTGTTGTACGGAAAAGTTGTCTTATTTTCGGCTTCGAAATCCACCTTACAAGAACGTTGGCCGACAGTACACCCACAAAAAGCGCGGAGCGTGTCCCGGGCTGTCGTTCGAGGGCAAGTCTCCCTGCTTTCGCGAGTCCCCGACGCTCTCCCCTGACGCAGTCGCAAGTCCCAATAGACTGGAGGCAGAAAGTTGCTCCCGATTTTCTTCCAGAGCTTCAGCAACTCATGCCAATGGACCAGTTGCCTCGGAGCGCGCCGGCGCCGGAACTGCGTCCTCCCGTGCGCCGTCACACGCGGCATCATCAACCAGTTGATTTACTTACGTTTCAATTGTGTGCAGGATACCACCTTCGACTCGACTCCCCCTGCATCAGCTCCAACCGCGTCTGCGCCCGACAACGTTCCTCGCCCATACGTCTGTCTCGTTCCAGGTTGCGGCAAGGCCTACAAGAGTACGTCCCATCAATTACTGGCTTACGGCACGCGGCATCTAACATTAAATCGAAAGACTCGAACGGTCTCGCCGCGCACTTCTCCTACAACCGCGAGAACGGACACGGCGAGCTTGGGCGCCGCTTGCGCGACGAGGCGAGCGGCAGGCCTACGCGGGCGCTGCGGCGTAGCTTCATCCTTCCAGGAGCAGAGCCAGCGGAGAGCGGAGAGGACTGGAAATCCGAAGCTTCCTTCGCTACTTATCAGGTTCGTGACTCTGCGTCTCCAGCTTCCGTAGCTCCTGCGTGGTCTCACGACTTCCTGCAGCCATCGCAGCCATCCCCAGAGCCGTCGCGCGAACCGTCGCGTGAGCACTCGCTGCAGCCGTCAATCTTCGGGGCTCCTCCTTCGCCGGACCCCAGCATGCTCATGCCCGGAATCCGGCTCGTCAGTCCGGGCGAGTCCAAGCCAATAGACACGGAGGCGCGGCCGTTGGTGGTGAGGCTCAAGGCGAGGAAGGTCGACGATGTGGAGGGCGGGCCGTCAAGCACGATGGACAACGGGGAGATGTAGCCCCCTGCTTCTTTCTGTTTCGCGCCATACATCATCTTATCGCATCAGCTAGCTTTGCTGGGAATGCCGTTCTCCCAACGCTTGCGACGAGGAAGTTTCACTTCAGCGCCAGCTGGGCAGCCTCGGAGTTCGCAGCCTTTACATTTTACCTTGCCATCGTTCTTACAGCATCAAGTCATAGCTTGAAAGAGCGTTCTCGCTTGCAGGACCTATCAACCCAGTCCCAGCCAGCAGATATCCAACACCTCTCGAACCTTCCGCCCTTCCTTAGGCACCCAGATGGCGTGTGAAGAGCAGCCCGGAGCGAAAACTCTATTTCAAAGAGGAGTTTTGGGTTCCAATATTTGTCAAGAAGCCTGCATCCGATGTCATGGAGGCTGCTATCATGGCCATGTTGATTGCGGACGTCGTTCGCTCACATCTAGTGGCCGTGGAGCATCAGAGTACCGCTGAAGCCGTATAGGCGACATCAGCTCTAAACAGGGGAATAGAAAGCTCCGTTTTTTTGCAGCACTTTATCTCTTTATCTCTTGGGAGAAACAAAAGATCATCGAAGTTGTGCGCCGAACCTCGAGTCGAAAGTGGTCGCCCTCCCCATAAAGGAATCCTCGTGCCAAAGAAGCTACGCTCCGGCCCGGACGACCAAAAGTTCATAGCAGGCTTTCATCTCTTTCAGACGTTTAGGTACCCATGCAACATGACGACCGATGTGAATGCCAGGTCCAAGCCCTAACACAGCTGGAGGCTGGAAGCCCATCGGGCCAGCGGATCCCAGCGTCCTTGTGCAATTGTGAACATCCAGATAGACGATTTTTCCTTCAAAGAGCCCACATTTGTAGTACTATGAACTTTTCTTCTTGTCAGTGCGAGGCTGGTCAAACAGAATACTCAAAGGGGCACGGTCGCCCGTCCGTCCCGACCCGGCGCGCATCCGCCGCTTCCTCAGTTGCGCTCATCACTCGCCTGGCCTAGCAGGCACCGACACGCCAACGTAACTCTCTCACCAAACTTAGTAGCACTGATGCAGAACAACACTCCTGGAAAGTCCCTGATTCCCACCGAACACGTCGGAAGCGTCCCGGCGCGCTTGCGATTGGGCTGGGAAACGAGCTCGACGCCGTCGCCGTCTTGGAGCAATACGAACGCTGGTCCTGATCCTGTAAGCAAGCACTTCTAGAGCCCTTGGACAGGCTTTTCCTGACTTACAAGGGATAATCCCGACGCAGGACTCTGCCGTTGGTCTTCGACGCTCGAGGCGACCCAGAGGCTCCGCGTCCGCGGCACTCACTGCGGCGACGGACGTCAGTGCCCTTTATCTTCGCTCTCATTGACTGAATCGTTTGGTAACGCTTTTTTTGTGAGACTCAAGGACGGAGAGCACGGACTTCCCGTCAAGTATCCCTTCGTCTGCTCCACGCCGGGATGCGACAAGCGCTATCGGTACGCGAAGAATCTGGTAAGTTGCTCACGCTCGACCATTCCCTCACTCTTCTACGCTTTGTTGCTTTGTCTGGTTGACAATGTCAATCATCCAGGAATCCCACAAGATGCTGAAAGCATGTCGCGAGGAATACGACTACAGTACGCTCGCGCTCGTTTGTTCGTTCTCAAACCTGGCCAGTCCGCTAAGCCAATCCACCAATCCCGCTTGCGCCGGCTCAGCACCCCTCTACATTCCTGGACCGCCGGTCGGACCGCCGGAACCGGAAGAGATTGAAAAGGCCACCGTATGTTCCATGACCAACAGCCCGAGACTTTCACAGCTGAGGTCCCACAGCGCTCGAGCGCACGCCTCTCTCTCCGCTCGCCGCCGCTCACCCCCGACGACTCACCTGCACTCGGCGAGCTGTCCCCCTTCACCTGCGATGCTGAAGGGTGCAAGGAGGTATTTTCGACATCTCGCGAGCTCGTGAGTCTTGGCGTAAGCTGGTGTGCAGGCTCCTCAAGCACTGACGGCTTTGTTTCAGCGACGCCACCGCACCTACGGCACTTGCGCGGTAGCGTCGGGAGCATCGCAGAGCAACACGAAGCCTTTCGTTTGTGTATGCGACAAGCGCTACGCATACAAGGAGAGCGTGGTGAGTGTTGTTCCCTTCCGCTGCCAAATCGCGACGTTCTAAGCGCGGCTGTTTGCAGTACAACCACGTCAAGAGCGGCAAATGTCCAGGAGCGCTGCCGAAAGGTATGGCTATAAGCGGGCCCTCCTCACTGTGGCCCTCGAGAGAATAGGCTTGCAGGCTCATATACACATTTCCGCCAGAACCATCGCCACACGACAGCGAGCCTTCAAGCCCTGTGCTGCAACGAATGACCGAGCACACGGGCGTGGCTCTCAACTACGATACCCAGCCGACGCCGGACGACCCGTCGAGGCCGTATGCGTGCGCATGCGGAAAGCGCTATGCGCACCGGACGAGCCTCGTAAGTCTTCCCCTCACCGGCAGACGAGCTGCTCAAGTGCTGACGGTTTCACCCTCACAGTGGAATCACAGGAAGCGCTCCGCCTGTCCCTCCCTGTCCGAGACCAGCTCCAACGCGTCCACGTCGAAAGCGACCATCACGCACGTCGGCGGCTCTCGCGTCACGATCGCGACAGCGCCTGTACGTGGCGTTCTCACTTTTACCCCCTCTTCGAAGCTCACCCTTTCCAATTTGCATCACCAGCCTTCTCCACCTCCGAGCGAGCTTTCCGCAGAATCCGCGGAGCCGTCGCCCAAGGCCAAGCGTCGCCGCAAGAACGCAGCGGCCGAGCCAGACCCCGAGCCCCGGACATTCGTCTGCCTCGTCCCTGGCTGCGGCAAGGCGTACAAGAGTACGTTATGTTGAGCTATTCTCAACGACGTCCGGCTGACGTTTGATGCGCCTTGAATGGCCTTACAGATAAGAAGACTCTCTCCACGCACTTCTCCGCTGTCGGCCACAGGGATCCGGACCACCGCACCCTCGGACGGCAGCTGCGCGACATAGCTGCCAAGCAGTCGGCGTAGATTTCTCGACTTTTTTTGTGGAGTCCGAAGGAGAGGGTTTTTGAGAGAGCTTTCGTGCAATTGCCAGGTCTCGGTTTCATGCTGCAGCCACCGCATCCGCGGTCTTTTTGGTGTTTTCAGTCTTTCTCGCTTTGTACTCCAGTGTTAACATCGTTCTGTCGATCTGTTTCCTGCTCTATCTTCTTATGCAACTTTCGTACCCTGCCAACAAGAAGACAAGCCGGACTGCTTCTACTGCTTCTGCCGCGCTGGGTGCAGCCATGCGCACGAGTGCAATCTCAGCGGCCCTCCTGAAAGTACATCACTTCAGTATCCCCTGAACGCGCATGATCACTTCTTTCAGTATCGCCCTGAAAGTTCCTCACTTCCAACAATCCAATCCGAATCAAGGCCGTCCGGTACTGTCCCAGATGCTGCGATGCGAGTACCTTCCGAGTTCATTTGCGCAGGCACACCCGATCTTTGCCATACAATGTTACGCTGATGCAATCCGCAGACAGGGTGTGAAGGTATCGAGTGTCACATGTTCATTCATTCATTCATCGCTTCAAATCGTACTCATCCCTTCCTTCTCTCGTGCTCATGCGATTCCTAATAGTCGTACCAATCCGCCTGCGTCCTATCCTCCTGCATCTCAGGCGTCAAGTAGCTCGCCATCGACGGCCGGCGCTTGAGCCCGTGGAACTCGTCCTTCTCCTTGTCCTTGTTCTTGGCGTCGTCCGGCGAGGGGCGCTTGGCGTGCGGGTCCGGGTTCGAGCTGTCGCGCCGCGTGCGCTCGTCGAGCCCGATCTCGCTCATCGACGTCATCTGCGTCAGGCCCGTGAAGGACGGGCGGCTGCCACGCCGCGAGCCAGCTCGCGAGGAAGAGCGCGAGACGGGCCGCGAGGTCGGGGGGGAGGCGATGTTGTCAGGCACTGCAATGGAGCGGAGAAGGAATAGAGTGAGCGGGGCTTGCGTGAGAGGGAGGAGATAGAGGAGATGGGCGTACAAGTGGCATCATAGTTGGTCTCCTCGTTCAGACTGGCCGACATGCGGCGTTTCCGGAGGTCGGCTTGATCAAGGCCGACAAAGCAACTCTCGCTCTGACGGCGCCCACCGCGGGTCATGTTCTCGGCGAGAGTCTGAGACAAGGAAGCGGGATTAGCGATCGTCCTGGCCACGGCAGGGCATGAAACCAAGCCAACGCACCTCATCGCGGCTGGCCGCGGGGGTAAGGGACCTTGACATAGGCCTCTGCGGCTCGGGCGCGTCCTCGTCCTCAACCGCGTAGTCGTGGACCGCGTCGGGCCGGTAACGGTCGAAGAACGGCGTCTCCTTGACGTCGGGCATGCCGAGCAAGCTGAGCGTCGTCTGGCGCATGGAGAGCGCGCGCGGCTTCCTGGGCAGCGTGTCTTCCTCCCGCTCCTCGCTCTGCGGCGGCCGGTGGATGTGCTCCGGCTGCGTGGCGTCCAGGGACGTTGTGTCCGTCAGGGACGTCGCCATAGACGGGAAGTTCTCGGGCAGGTGCGGCCGCGTCGCGTCGTCCCCGGGCTGCTCGGGGTAGTCGTCCAGCGTCGCACCGCCGCCGATGGAGGCGGAGAAGGAGCGCGCGGCGCCGAAGGATCCAGCGGACTGCGAGCCGCGCCGCCCCAGGGCGGCCTGCACTGACGTCGGGTCCGCCTCAGGCGCGATGATCGGCGACTGGATCGCAGCGTACGAGGTCGAATCTGCGCGCGCGGCAGCGGTGAGCGAGCCTGCCATGCTCGGGTAGTCCGGCTCGAGCCCGGCGCTAGTGGGCGGAACAGTGCGGTCGGTGATGGGGTTCTGGAGTCCCAACATTAAGCGTCAGCACACAGCACCAATAGCTGTCAGACTCTCGACTTACCTCGATGCTCTCAGGCAGCGTCCCGTCCTGGGCGCTCGTCTTAGTCAACCATTCCGCCATGCTCGCGCGCCGCTTCGGGATCTTCTCCAGTCCCGCGCCCTCGCCCTCCTCGCCTTTGGTAAGGCTGCCCTCGTCCTCTCCAAACACGCTGCCGCGCCTGCTCCCCCCAAGGCTGGGCGGGCCGCTGAGGGGGTTCTCGAGCTTGGCGAGCACGTCGCTGCGGAGGGAGGGGTGGCTTCCGACGGCCTGGCGGAAGGCGTCGCGCGCCGAGAGCGGGTGCTGCGAGGGCGGGAGGCGCGACACGGTCGGGACTGCCGGGGCGGTCGGGCCACCCGGCGC